>SNQJ01S0219818.1:15192-28124 GCA_010110895.2 Picea sitchensis
CCTAAACCTTTCCTACAAATTGTGCGATAACAGGAACAACACCACAATTAAGGTCTTCCTTAAAACGGTTATAATCTCTCTCAAGGGCAGTAGTTTTAGAAAACAAAAGTTCTTGGTCTCGTTTGACATGCTCAAATTTATGACTCATCTTTTCAGAATGATCATCCAGTTTGAATGAGGCCAAGTCAGCCTCTATCTGGGAGGCAAGTTCTTGTGCTTCAAGGAAAGATTTAGGAGATTTGTCTTTCAAAAGGAAACCAAATTGTCCTTGGAAGGAATGGATATACCTCATTAAGATGGTTTTCTCTTCAATCCTGAAGTTATTAGGAAAATCTCCTATTAGGGCATCAAACCTAGCATTGAATTTACTGAAGGACTCTTGATCTCCCTTTTTGATGTGGCAAAGTTTAGAGAATAGTGAAGAACAATCTTTCTCAGTTCCCAATTTCTTTAAAAAGGCATCCTCAAGCACCTCCCATGTCTTTATGCTTTTGGGGGAAAGGTTTCTACACCATAACCTAGCATCCTTTACCAATGAAGTAGAGAAGAGTCTCATCATTACATCCTGATGTTCTACATTATGCTAGTCCATAGAGTTATAGAAGCTCAAATGCTCCTTGGTTGAGGGATCATTGTTATCAGAGAACCTAGGGAGCCAGGTATCAACATCATCAGGGAGTTTATGAGGAAAACCTTGGATTCCAGTCATATCCAGGGACGTGAAGTTATTGGTATTCCAAGGTTGAGGAGCCATTTGGTGCACGGGTGGACTATATGTTTGTCTACTTGGATACACGTTCTTGCGGGTCCTCATAGGTGGAGTCGCCAGATGATCTCTCTAAGCGAGGATCATCAAAAGATAAGGAAGAGATTCTTCCTCCAGTGGAGTCGCTCGGTAAGCTTGTAAGAATAGGCTTTGGGATAAGCTTACCAACAAAGGTTGTAGAAAGATGACTCAATCCTCCCCGTCAACGGCACCAAAAATGTTATCACGGGATTTGTACTTGTGCAAAGCCTCCACAAGATACTTATCTTTGTAACAATTAGAACTTTCTACCATTGTCACCTAAGTAGATACTTCCCTCGTCTTAGTGATGGAAGAAGTACCAACACAAGGGAGGCTTCCCTAGAGACATCAATGGATCAAGTAACAAGATTAGCCAAGCCTACAACCCCCTATCTTGGTCACCTAGATGTTAGATCTAAGTCTAAGTCTAGGAAAGGTAAGCAAGGTAACGAGGTAATTGGTTCACCTGTACGAGACAACAAGCAGTCCTAAGCATAAAATACACAATTACCAAGTTATATAGCTCATTAATAACCTCTTAGACACTAGATAATCAATAAATCAAATCGTTGTTGCAAAACATTAGCAGTAAGACAATGTGTAACAGCAATTAATGTTTTGTAACATCAATAGGGAAAAGCACTCAGAAATATAGTAATCCAGCATAAGAATTAAGTCTTCAACAAGTGCAATAACATCCAATTGCTAGACTACGATTCTAAGTATCTTTAGCCACTATTTCAGGTATGCAACAATTAAAGTAAACCTTAGTGGTTCTAGCAAACTTTTATAACAACAATAAATATCATTTGTTTGTTAGGGTTAGAGTTATTAGAGTTAGTCAAATTACTTAGAGACAAAGAATGTTAATTCTAAGAGTGTTTACACCACAAGGAGAGTTCTAGACTAGTGTCGTTGACCTTTTAGGACTATGGAGTCAAGCATGCAACACTTTGAAGAAAGACTTGGATAATCAAAAAGAATAAGGTTCAAACCCTAAGGTGCAAAGCCTTTTGGGCGTTGGGACTAAAACCTTCAAGAGAGCGATTTCTTGGGTGCAAAGCCTCTTGCGCCCTAGATGTCATTTTCCCTCTTCTAGATAACCTAGGTCAAGGATCAAATGACTAAGATCAAAACCCTAAGGTGCAAAGCCTCTTGGGTCTTAGGCTTTTGAATCTTAGTAAGAGACTAGGTCTCTTAATGCTTTCACCATGTTGTCGTCCTTATACACACTTGCAAACGTGAGCTAAGTCCTGTTCACTTAGTGTGTCCTCGGAGGCACAATGCCTAGGTTCACAGCGCACGCTATCACTTTGACCGGAACCTCTTCCATCTAGGCTTACTCCTAGGGAAGCCAAGGGGCGTAGACCCTAGTTTCTAGATAAGTTTTAGAGTTTAAGTTCTAAGAGTTGATTTTAATTTCTTAAGGTTAGAGGGAGTCTATCCTATGATGCTAAGGCAGCAATGCAAGATGCAAGGGTTAGTATGTCAAGCAATCCTTTCCCTAGGTCAACTAAGACTAGTGCCTAAGGTTTGGGCAAGGGATCAACTAGATGTTAGGATGTTTCGTTACAATAGAATTACAATTTACTTACAAAAGAATAAAGGATCCAAAAGAATACTAGATACAAGCACTTACAAATAAAGAATGTTAAAGATACAATTATACAATGTAACAAGCTAACCACGTTTTAAATGTATGTGCAGGATACAAGAAGATCAAGGCATTATCATCATCAACACATCAAGTTCATCATCAACACATCCACAAAGATACTCAAGGAGATCTAGAGATTAAAGCACAAGTATTCCACAATGATCAAGATATTCAACACTTTTAGTTGTTTAACCCACAAAGTATTATTAGATGATTAAACCCAAGGTCTGGTTACTTCAAGAGTTAAGGGTTTCTTAAAATTGTAAAGTTTTAGTTACCCTTATTAAGTGTTTCACCAAAAACCTCCTCCCCCGGTTGCCAAATGATTGTTGGATGCTCAAGAAGTATGGCAACAAGGCCTACCCTAGCTGTCACAGTCAGCCCAACGAATTGAGTTTTTACGGAAAGGACGCTCCTTTGCGTCGTGAGACCGTCCCCGGCCTATCACCTTCTGTTGTCCTCCTCAATCCCCGTTTTAGATGGTGAAGATGGTGGTTTTAGGTACCCTATTAAGTCTATTAAGTTAATATATCAATTAGGTAGACTTTTAGGTGTGTTTTAGAGTGTTTTGACAATTTTAAGATGCCTTAAAAGTGTGATTTATTGCCAAGGCCGAAACTCACTTCAGCTTATTAAGTGTGTTATTTAAGCTTATGAATGAATAGCATTAACACATGTGAAGCATTGAAAGATAGCTAAAATAAAGATTTAGTTTATCACCATGCACTAGATCATTAACATGTGTAGCTTGCTATGAAAGAAATCAAATCACAAGGGCAAGAACAACTTGCCAACAAGAGATAAAAGATTATCACAGTTATCTTATGTTTGTTAAGAGCATTAAGATTGAAGCATTAAGTGTGAAAAAGAAAAGGAAGATTTAAGCATGTGCCTACACTATCAACTTATCCGATAAGTACTAACTTCAAGTGTGTTGGCAAATGGCCTTAAGATGTTTGAAGCATGGAAAGGGAAAACCATTTACTAAGCTATTGAAGCATTAAGCATTTAGCGTGTTTGATTTAAGCATGTAAAAAGAGACAAATCTTGATATAGCTTAAGCATGCAAGTAAATCCAACTAAGTTGATTGTGCCCAATAGGCTTAAACTAAGGATTAGTATGTGAGATCTAGATCTAGAACATTATCATCCACTTGAGCATAAAAGATCAACAACACATATTAAAACCCTAGCCTTACTATTTGGGGTATTCCTCTCCCAAAAGGTAGGCAATTATTAGACTTATTAAGCTTATAAACAACTTGGAAAAGAGAGAAAGATAAGCAAGAAAGGACAAGCTAAAGAAACAAGCAAGCAACTCAACAAGACAAACCACTAACCCCCACGTCCTAGGTTTGGAAGATGCCCAACATCAACCAAACCCCACATCCTAGCTCAAAGCAATGCCATAAATTGAAAGAAAGAAAAGATTTGCAATTACCTTAAGCTACCCAAGGCTCACACGTGGGAGGAGGCCGTATCACTCCTTCAACCAAGCCAATGAGCCACTAAATCAGCAAGAAAACAAGTAGATCTATGCACAAGAAGCCCTAATAATTGAAATACAAGGTTGAGAAATAGCTACCAACTTATATGAGGGCCTTGGAGTGTTGTGTGGACGTTTTTGGGTAGCCAAACCCTCTCAACCAGATCTGAAACCTGCAAAAACCAGCAAGCTATGCTTGCTGAAAAAGCTACACACAACAATACAAGTGAAGAAAAACTTTTGCTTTTTAGGACAAAAATTTTTCACAAAAAAATTTGATGAAATTTTTTTATTTAAATGACCATTCTACTATGTCAATGCTAGCTGAAATATGTATGGAATGAGAGCATATAGAGAAAAAGTAATATGAGAGAAAAGAGGAGTTTGTATGTGTCTCAAAGGAAGACTCTTCCTTGAGGCATTCCCAATGAAACCCTTGAAGCCAAACCTGCAAGATCTAACACAATGGCATGCATACAATAGATAATATGGATGATCAAGCTAATAAGATGAAATACTTGCACCCTATCTAGCTAATCAACATATATAGATCTACACGACTACTCTTTGTTAGATCTACTCAAATAAAATACTTTACCTAAGATCTACCTATGCCATCATCATATCAAATTAAAACAAGTTTACCTCATGTGTTGAAAGAACAAAAATACTTGTTGCTCTTCCAAAATTCCTCCAAAGCTTCTCCTCTATTATTATATTTATTATTACTCAAGGAAAGAGATCTTGGAGAAATGCTTCAAAGAGCCACACAGAGTCAA
Source organism: Picea sitchensis (assembly GCA_010110895.2). Lineage (NCBI taxonomy): Eukaryota > Viridiplantae > Streptophyta > Pinopsida > Pinales > Pinaceae > Picea > Picea sitchensis. Next base: position 19,902 of record SNQJ01S0219818.1, read on the forward strand.
AGAATGGAAGATGGAACAAGAAGAGTGAGAAAATCAGAGTAGCATAACAATAGCTCAGATATGGTGGGTTGGAAGTGAGGAGGGATCTATTTATACTTGACAAACTCACCCTCTTGGATCAATACCAAGTGTCCACCAAGCACAGATGAGATCCCAAGGAGGCAGGCGCACCATCTGGGGTTTCAAGCTTGGACCTAGGGTGTGGATGAGTGTGGAATTGTTGGGATCAAGCAAAAGGGAAGTGAGAGGCTTAGGGATAAGTGCCAAGTGAGTGGAGAGGGTTAAATAATTTTTAAAAAAATTATTTTGAGGTACCTCCAAGAGTGGGTAACTCCTCAGGAGGCACTTGAGGAAACCTGTAAAGAAAGGGAGGCAATGAAATGCTGAAAATGCAAAGAAATTTGGAGGTGAGTTGAGGCGTGGGGGTTAGGAGAGCACACCACCCAAGAGAGCCTCTAAACTCAATACATCATTTTACTTTACTAAAGAGTAACTTCCCTAGGAAGTTAAATCAATTTGGGTGGGTAGGTTTAGGCTAAGAAACCTCTCTCTTATCTTTTTCCACCTTCAATTATCCTTTTAACTCATTATTACAATTTTTCATTTTTGCCATGTTTGGACCAACTTGGCAATTAAAATTGTTGTTTTGACTCATTGACCTCAGAATTGGACAAACCCATATAAAGTTAATACCGACTTAAGTAAAACTTTTGGTCCATGGATGTAGGGGTCTCATTCCATTTTTTAGCACAAATACCCCTAACAAAAGACCAAAGACCACAGTTTTTTACAATTTTTGCTCAAAAACAATCGATTAATTAAATAATTAAACCTCAAACTTAGGAGATTTAATTAAGAAAATTAATTAATAAAAAACTAATCTGGGCCTTCATTAAGATTCCATGAACTTTCTAAAGATGTCTTGCATGGTCATTTACAATGATTCCTAACAATAGTTACCAAAGATAAGCCCACTTGGGACGTTGTTCACCACTTTGGAGAATTATTGTAGGAGTGTGTGAGGAAAACTCAATCAATAGAAATTTTGAAAAGCCCGATTATTCCTAAGGTCAAGCCCCTCGATAAAAGGAACTCTCAGGTGGAGCCGATCCCAACGACCTAAATATATTGCTCTGAGACCTAGCCCATTATTGATATAAAGGTCACGGAAATTCCAGTTACAAAAAGTGTTGGGGCCAAAAATGCCACGTAGAACCAAAAATCTTCGACAAATGAGCATCGATGATACATCTCTTCATGGCACTGGAGCCACATATGTTGGAATCTGCGGTCCAACATGCAGCTCCACATGGGGATGTGTATTCGATCTTCTACTCGGTGAGGCGGAGCATCTGAGGAATCAGCCACCACAAAGCAGTGCTCTCACCAACAACCAACATAGAATACATATATACATGATTAAATAAACAAATGCTATATACAACATTTGCATAATGAAATAACTAAAGTACAACATCATATAATTTTACAACAAATGAAATCATATGCAGAAAAATTCTAAGTACATAATGAATGAAACAATACAAAATTAAATACAAGGAAGGGTTAGAGATCACGTTACAACCATCCATGCGATGGATGAAATGATATGCCACAAGTGTCTGAAACATCCGTGTCCAGGATGACTTAATGGGGCCTTCCAAGAAGTTTTATCAACTTGGAATTTTTTGTGAGTAAGAACCAACCAAGAATCATGCCCTTTCTTCCCTTCAACCAAACACAAGAATATGACAAGACGTGTAAACTCTAAATACTTTGTTGTTCATGACTGTCAAGGTGGGGGGGCAACCAATACTCATAATGATATGACATTGATAAAACTAAAGTTGCCTTCCATTTTTCCATTGTTCTGTACAAAGTCCTCTTTAGGAGTCGAGGAAATGGGTATGTCAATGGAACCATCATCTTGTTTTCCTCAAGATTTTCAAAGTTATCCTTCAAAGGGATCGGTTCTCGGGGAGGAGGGTAGGGACTTGAATCATCTAGATCAGTCAACATTTTCAAACTCAAAGTTCTTTTATTTCCTCAAAATGAATGATTGGCTCGTCCATGGATTCACAATTTCCCATGAACTTCCTCATCCTTTTCACTATCAAGCTCCCAAAGTTCAAAGAGTCAGGATAATCCAATATAAGTTTTGTAAAGTGACCTCCATGATCTCAATTGATCTTCCATAGCCATAATTTGTTTGTTCATGGCTTCAAATTGTTTTGTATGGGCATCTTGCATGTTCAGAATTATTTCTTCAGCTCCTTAATGGGATCTAGTGGAGTATCAACCTGGGCGTTTGTGCATAGGAGACACAGATATTCGACAGTTGTTTTAGTAGGTCTTACGATAAACAAGTGTGGAAAATAAAATTAAGATGTTGAACATGAATAGAAACAATCACCAAAGCACTTCTGGAAAGCCTCCCAAAGAGTCCAGGAAAATAATAACATAAGAGCATCCTCACAAATAAGTGAATCATCCCAATCATCAATCAATTTCCAAAAGGCCTTGATATGAGCTCAAGCATCACCACCCTCATGAAATTCAATCACATTGTCAAAAACAGAATTATCATTGGGATAACCTGACTATTTCTAAAATCAAAGGGTTTCATAAAGGTTGGCTCATTGAAGAAAAATAAAAGGACCCAAAGATTTACTAAAGGATCCGGAGCAAGAAACATGCTAGCTTCATCCAGAAACCTTTTCAAGTTCAAAGATAAAACAAAGAGCGTGAGGTTCCTTCTTTGCAAAAATACCTAGATCAGAATTATTTAAAAAGTGGAGTGCAGGATGACCAAGTTTATCAAACAAACCTTGAGGAGCATCCAAACAAAACAAAAACAAGAAGGGGAAAACAAAGGTTAGATTATTAAGTCAGGAACAAGGATCGGATACCAGTAAGTGCTTCTTCTCCAAGAATTTAAAGCAACCAACAGAATTACTCCTTTAGGTATGCTTGATGAATTTGTTCAATGGTCATACTTGGAAAGAATCACTACAAAACTAACAAGGCAAGCAATTTTAGGGACTAAAATTTTTATTGTTTAGTTCTATAAAAAGAGTAAGTTAAGTCGTTTTGACCAAGGATAAATGACTTATCCTAAAACCAAAGATGTTTGTCGTCATTTATACTACTTGCAAGCGTGGATAAGTGTTAAAAATAAATATAGCATGAGAGTGTATTCTTATTATTATTTGATATATTATTCCATTTGGATCAATTTATTGTGGATTGATCATGGCCAAATATTAATATAAGGACCAAATCCCGCATGGTTGGTCATAATATAATTGTAAAAGGCAAAGAAGTTGACCCCAAAATATATCAAGGGGCCCCGAAATATAATAAAGACTGGACATGGCTCACCCGGTTTGAGAAGTCGATACTGCCAGTGAAAAGACACCACTTCACACATGCGGTTGTATAAATAGGAGGCTAGCGCCTCTTAGACACACACCTCACTTGCTCAATGAGAGACAAGTTTGAATCTCTGATTCGAGAGAGAGAGAGAGAGAGTGGCATCTTTGGGAAAATCTTATATATTAGCTTAAGTTATCTCTTGGCATTGTATTGGCTATCATAATAAGGAAGTTTTGTTGGAGTTTCCCTAGAAGGTTTCACAAGATAAATGTTGTGTCTCTGTGATTGTGTGTATTTCTTAGTGATCTTGTCTTATGTTGTTGTATCTATTGAAATGCAAAGATCCATCCACTGTCCATCCATTCCATTTCCATCCGTCCATCCATCCGTCCATCCATCCATTCCTTCCATCCTCCTTCCATCCATCCACTCCTTCCTTCCATCCTCCTTTCCTCCGTCCTTCCGTCCTCCATTCCATCCATTCCTCCATCCATCCTCCATGTCCATCCCTCCTTCCATCCTCCTTTCCTCCATTCCTCCATCCTCCTCCCTCCATCCTCCATTTCAAATCCATCCATTTCCTTTCCTTCACTCCTCGGCTCATCCATCCATCCTTTCTCCTTCCATTTCCTCCATCCTCTCGCCGTCCATCCTTCCTCCATCCTTCCATCCTCCATTCCTTCCATCCTTCATTTCCTCCATCCATCCTTCATCCATTCCTCCATCCATTCCTCCATCCGTCCGTCCTCCGCTTTCCTTTCCTTCCATCCATCTCCATCCATCCATCCATTCCGTCCATTCCGTCCATTCCTTCATTCCATTTCCTCATTCCACATTCTTCACAGTCCCTCAGTCAGCCAAGAGAGGCCGGAAAAGCGGATGGTGTTTAGGATCAACCATGATCGTGGTAGGGAAGCAATCGACATTTCTCTACGTACGGGGAAGCAAAACATTGTTGCATGATACGCGGTACTTGAGGAAGCTATGAAGCCGAAGTTGTTATTGATCTATTTGACCTAGAAGTGGAAGCAACCACGATCCTATGTGACAACCGGTACGCATAAGATGATAGAGAATCTGTATTCCATGACGGTCCGGAAACACATAGAGATCGATATCGTACATCAGTGACATGGTGCGAGAGAAGCCTTAAACTCCGGTCACATTACTTACCGGATGGCAGGTTGTTGATGTGTTGACCAAACCTCTATCTCGTGTAAAGGATTTAAACACTTTCAAGATAAACTTGGCATAGTCCGAAAAGACCTCCCTCGAAAAGGGGAGTAGTTGTTGTGATGAGACATCTCTTGCTTCGGTGACCCTCATTCGTGGCGATAAACAGATGATGTGATGAGACCGGCGTGCTTGTAGGCTGGCGGTTGTGATGTAAACCCGGTCTAGTATCACGCTTCCGACTTACTATGGCCGGTAAAAGCCGGAGGATGAGTATCTGCTTCCGACTTATTGCGTGGCAGTAAACAAAGACGATGTGATGAGACTAGAAATATGCTTGGGATCCTGACGACTATGGCGTGAAAACCAATCTAAATATCGCTGACTTAATTGTTGTGGCAGTAAAAGCGGGGCCGGAATATCTTTAACTTCCGACTTTGTGTTGGCGACTTAAAGCAAGATGATGTAGTAAAGACTAGATGCGTGCTTCCAACTTGACATACGTGGCGTAAAGCCGGTCTAGTATCTTTCTTCCGGCAAGTGATGTGACGTAAACAAAGACGTTGAGATGAGACTAGTGCGGTGCTTCCGGCTTGAGAGCGGCTGATAAAACCGATCTAGTATCTTGCTTCCAACCAAATGGTTGTGACATAAAGCAAGAAAATGCTTGAGCTTCGGCAATGACGTAAAGTCGGTCTGTATTATGATGAAATTCGACTCGTGCTGTGATGATGATGATGTTTCGGTTTTATACTAATACATATTATTGATGCGGATGATGATGGCATTCGTTTGAGAATGACAATGTTGCCGACGAAGAAAAATTTTTAGATGATTTACGAATCACACGCCCGGTCCCGGTGTTCCGGATGATATTGATGATGTTGTCCTCTCACCCATGATGTTGTTGATGATGTTGTCCTCTCTCGCATGATGCTATTGAAGAATACACGAGTGTTAAAATAATGTAAGCGCAAAGTGTATTCTTATTATTATTTGATATATTATTCATTGGATCAATCCCCATTGTGGATTGATCATATGCGACTATTATTATAAGGACCCAAATCCCTTTTGTGGATTGGTCATAATGTAATTGTAATATGAATAAAGAGAAGTCAGCTGCAGAATATATCAAAGAGGCCCGTATAATAAAGGTGGATTCTAACCACCGGTTTGAGAAGTCGTACGATGAGAACACTTCACCGTGAGTTGTATAAATAGGAGGCTAGCACCTCACTTAGACACACACCTCCTTGCTCATTGAGAGACAAGTTTGAGTGGAGTTGGAGAGGTAAGCATCTTTGGGAGAGGATTTTTTTGTATTAGCTTAAGTTATCTCTTAGCATTGTATTGGCTATCTATAATAAGGAGGACTGTTAGGTTTTCTTCCCTAGAAGGTTTCCAGGATAAATGTTGTGTCTCTTGTGATTGTGTATTTCTCGATTGATCTTGTCTTTTGTTGTTGTTATCTATTGAAATGCAAGAACTATAATAATGGCAAACATTAACATAGAATGCACGCTCACTTAGTGTCCTCGAGGCACAATGCCACAGGTTCACATTATCGTCACTGACCCGGAACACACCTCTTCCATCTGAAACACTCTAAAGGAAGCCAAGGGGAACCAGACTAGTTCTAGATAATAAGTTTTAGAGTCTAGTTTAGGGTTTGATCTTTGGGAGAGGATCTTCTGTATTAGCTTAAGTTATCTCTTGGCATTGTATTGGCTATCTATAATAAGGAAGTTTTGTTGGGTTTTCTTCCCCTAGAAGGTTTCCCAGGATAAATGTTGTGTCTCTTGTGATTGTGTATTTCTCAGTGATCTTGTCTTTTGTTGTTGTTATCTATTGAAATGCAAAGAACTATAATAATGGCTTAAACATTAACACCAAGTCCTGCTCACTTAGTGTGTCCTCGAAGGCACAATGCCTAGGTTCACAGCCCATGCTGTCACTTTGACCGGAACCTCTTCCATCTAGGCTTACTCCTAAGGAAGCCAAGGGGGGTAGACCCTAGTTTCTAGATAAGTTTTAGAGTCTAAGTTCTAGGAGTTTATTTTAATTTATTAAGGTTAGAGGGAATCTATCCTATGATGCTAAGGCAACAATGCAAGATGCAAGGGTTAGTATGTCAAGCAATCATTTCCCTAGGTCAACTAAGACTAGTGCCTAAGGTTTGGGCAAGGGGCCAACTAGATGTTAGGGTGTTTCATTACAATAGAATTACAATTTACTTACAAAAGAATCAATGATCCAAAAGAATACTAGATACAAGTACTTACAAATAAAGAATGATAAAGATACAATTATACAATGTAACAAGCTAACCACGTTTTAAATGTATGTGCAGGATACAAGAAGATCAAGGCATTATCATCATCAACACATTAAGTTCATCATCAACACATCCACAAAGATACTCAAGGAGATCTAGAGATTAAAGCACAAGTATTCCACAATGGTCAAGATATTCAACACTTTTAGTTGTTTAACCCACAAAGTATTATTAGATGATTAAACCCAAGGTCTAATTACTCAAAGAGTTAACGGTTTCTTAAGATTGTAAAGTTTTAGTTACCCATATTAAGTGTTTCACCAAAAACCTCCTCCCCCGGTTGCCAAATCACTGTTGGATGCTCAAGAAGTATGGCAACGAGACCTACCCTAGCTGTCACAGTCAGCCCAAAGAATTGAGTTTTTACGGAAAGGGCGCTCCTTTGCGCCGTGAGACCATCCTTGGCCTATCACCTTCCGTTGCCCTCCTCAATCCCCGTTTTAGATAGTGAAGATGGTAGTTTTAGGTACCCTATTAAGTTAATATATCAATTAGGTAGATTTTTAGGTGTGTTTTAGAGTGTTTTGACAATTTTAAGATGCCTTAAAAGTGTGATTTATTGCCAAGGCCGAAACTCACTTCAGCTTATTAAGTGTGTTATTTAAGCTTATGAATGAATAGCATTAACACATGTGAAGCATTGAAAGATAGTTGAAATAAAGATTTAGTTTATCACCATGCACTAGATCATTAACATGTGTAGCTTGCTATGAAAGAAATCAAATCACAAGGGCAAGAACAACTTGCCAACAAGAGATAAAAGATTATCACACTTATCTTGTGTTTGTTAAGAGCATTAAGTGTGAAAAAGAAACGGAAGATTTAAGCATGTGCCTACAATATCAACTTATCCGATAAATATTAACTTCAAGTGTGTTGGCAAATGACCTTAAGATGTTTGAAGCATGAAAAGGGAAAACCATTTACTAAGCTATTGAAGCATTAAGCATTTAGTGTGTTTGATTTAAGCATGTAAAAAGAGATAAATATTGATATAGCTTAAGCATGCAAGTAAATCCAACTAAGTTGATTATGCCCTGTTATCGCTCAGTTTGTAGGAAAGGTTTAGATAGCTTGGATTCAAGGCTCAAACTGGCGTAATAGGAGCTTCCCCACCCACTGTCACCTTGATGGGGAGCTCTTTCTATTTTGGGTGGCTAATCCCAAGGGAGACGTCCCTAGTAATCTGGGGCTCTGAAGGAAAAGGATCAAGGGTTTAAGGCTTCAAAGGTCAAGGTTAGCTTCCCCTTCACAGATTACTGCCAAAATGATAGTCAAGGAGAAGATCTTCCACTGAATGGCACCTGTTTGCGAGACAAGGCAAATGAAACTAAAAG
>SNQJ01S0219819.1:0-15182 GCA_010110895.2 Picea sitchensis
CCCAGCAGATCGAGACAAGCTCGCAACTGGAAGGGTCAGGGACCGCACTGAGAGTTGAGGGGAATTTTGTTTATTTTATGACAAGAAAATAAATGTGAGATTAATTACTAGATCCGCACTGACCAGGCCCCTTTCGAGGTCGCTGAGGGGATGGTTTATTTTTTTGTGACAAGAAAGTAAATGTGAGACTAATTACTAGATCCACACTGACCAGGCCCCTTTCGAGGTCGCTGAGGGGATGGTTTATTTGCCAAATTGAAATTGCGAAAATGAAACTAATCTAGCAATTAGTGTTCTACTTGCGAAAAAGGAAAATTTAATCTAAGCTAAAAAATTTGCAAAAATTAACACCACCACTGAAAACACCGCTCCCCCCGGGGGGAATGAAGAGCGAGAACTTGTAGCCCCACTGATTTTATTATGATCTTTGCACAATGCTTATGGAAGTGATTTGTGACCATTCATTAGGGGGGTCACAAGTCTTTACAATGCTTTACAAAGAGTTATGAAGTAAAAATGGTGCTCTCGGGGGTCTCGGATGCTCCAAATCCGCCCAAAACGGACAGAGTTTCCTCCTATCTGTTCGTTAACCTGCATAAAACAGTGAACAAAGGATGATAAAAGATGCCCAAAAACACTTTGGAAGTGTCTTGGGTTATGAGTCAAATCCAAAAAAAATTCTAAGTTAAATTCTACAAAATTCGGCAAAAAATGAATTAAGGAACTCAAGCTAGAAAGCTAGTTTCCTTAGGGTCTTTTGTAGCTGTTCTAAAACAGAAATATCAGAGCACTTAGATGCTAGATTTATCAATGCAAACACTTTGGAAGATTACTATCTTTAACCCTCTAAAAATTTCAGAAAATTTTAGAGCAAAATGATGATCTTCCTATGCTAAATCTAGATTCTAAAGATGGTAATTTTAAAGAAAGAAATCAGATCTAAGCTACCACTTGCATGCATGAAAGAACTTATGATTTAGCTAAACAAAATAGATCTAAACATTCTTGCATATGTGTAAATGTAACCAATGAATTTGCTTTTTCAAGAGAAAGAGAGAGAGCAAACTTGTGCTTTTAGAATGTATTGGGCAATAGAGTCCTTCTTGATGGGTTGTGGAGGGATCTTCTTCAAAGACTTGGAAGAGAGGAAGAGTCCAACTAGATCATCCGCTTCTCCAAGTTGAGATATCAATCACTTCGGTTGCTTACAAAAAAGGTTAGAAAATGGTATCACCTACAAGAGAGATCTTACAACACAATTTGTTAAACCAAACATATATTGTATCTAAAACCATTCAAGTAAATAAATAGCAAGATAACTAATCAAACTAGCTTAGCAATCTTACCCTATTGAGTAATAGTACTCCTAATAAGGCCACATTAACCAAAATATCAAAGTAGTAAACAACAAAATGATATCACCTCATTCATATAGCATCCACACACTTGGCCAATCCACCAATTTGACCTTCAAAGTCTTCTTTTTATTCCAAAAATATGAGAAAGAGTATTACTAGCTAAGAATGAGATAGAAAACTCTTATTTATAATTATTTGGGTGGAGTTCCCAATGAGGAGGGTGCACCAATTGTCAATGAGTGAGCTGCCAATTGTGGGATGAGGGCTGCCACCTCTCCACACTCAACAAATCAAACTAAAGGCATATAGGTAGCCACCTCTCTTTACTTGTGAGTGCCACCTCAGGTCGCCACCTCTCCAAGAGGCGCCTCTCCCAAATAACATGCTCTAAATCCAAATGTCATGTCATCAATCAACTCCCAATCAAGTTGAGTTTGTCTCCTTTGACTTTTAGCTTGACTTTGTGCCTTTATTGTGTCTCAATCTTGTCCCCACATATCTTTTATTTTGCCTTGGCTGATTTTTATTGAATTAAAATGACCTTTTTGGGTTTTGAGGTAAAATCAATTTTGAGTGATGAAAATCACTAATTTTACTCAAATAAGTGGAGTTACCAGGTAACATGGGTGCTCTAGGTCAAAATGAGCATCCCATGGCCTATTTGGTGCCCAAATACCTTTTAATGTATCTTTATTTTTTAATTAAAAATTGCGAATTGACAATTTTTTATTAAGCGAAAAAATTAAAAAATCCCTGGGGGGACTTAGCTACATTTTCATAAGACTCTAGGAGGGATGTTTAGCATGGTAATATACATTAGACACTAGGCCTTAGAATGGATCTAAGCCTAGTGTTTAATTTATATTACCATGCTAAATATACTCCTAGCTTTGGAGAATTGAGTTAAAAAATTCATAAATTATAAATCGCCCGAAAACGAGGAAATATAATTAGTAAGTGAAAAAACACTCGGTATAACTCAGCTTACTTAAGGTGGCTAAGATATTTTACAAGTTCATCATGCAAACACCTCTTATTACAATTTATTATGGAAAATGTAGAGTAACAAGGCGGTGGTCTTCATGGTGGTTGAACTTTTGAACTCTGAATTTTTGAACAAGTGATGTTCAAACTTTGGCTCCCATTTGGAAGTCCATCTCAGTTTAACTTTGATGGATAACAGTGCCCTTGTTATTGTTTTTTTCAAGCTATCTAATTGTGCAATCAAATGACATATGCATGTTTTAATGCTCTTAATTTCATAACTAAATCAACACCATTTACTGGCTGAAGTGAGTTTCGGTCATGTCCTCTAAATCACCATTAAGAAGTGTCATAAAACTCTTAAAACACTCTAAAACTCTGGAGGGATTGAGTGAAAAAACTCATAAATTATAAATCGCCTGAAAACGGCAAAATATAATTAGTAAGTGAAAAAACACTCCAGAGTATAACTCACGCTTAGGACTTAAGGTGGCTAAGATATTTTACAAGTTCATCATGCAAACACCTCTTATTACAATTTATTATGGAAAATGTAGAGTAACAGGGTGGTCTTCATGACCGACTGAACTTCTGAACTCTGAATTTTGAACAAGTGATGTTCAAACTTTGGCGGCTCGCTGGAAGTCCATCTCAGTTTAACTTTGATGGATAACAGTGCCCTTGTTATTGTTTTTTCAAGCTATCTAATTGTGCAATCAAGTGACATATGCATGTGTTAATGCTCTTAATTTCATAACTAAATCAACACCATTTACTGGCTGAAGTGAGTTTCGGTCATGTCACTAAATCACTCTTTAAAAGTGTCATAAAACTCTTAAAACACTCTAAAACACTCCTAAAAGTCTACCTAATTCATATAATAACTTAATAGACTCTTTAGGGTACCTAAGACCACCATCTTCACCATCTAAAACAAGACTTGAGGAAAACAACGGAGGGTGTAGGCAGGGGACTGTCTCACGGCGCACAGGATGTGTCATCTCCGGGAAGTACTCTTGTCTTAGGACTGACTGTGAAAGCTAGGGTTAGCCTCGTTGCTATACTATCTTGAGCATCCAATAGTTATTTGTCAATAGGGGGAGGAGGCTTTGGTGAAAGTTTAATAAAACTTGACCATCTTAAGAAAGCTTAACAACTCAACCTTGGGCTTAATCTAATAAATACCTTGAGGGTTTAATAATTAAGAGTGAGTCATCTTCATAACACTTGTGCTTAAATCTTTAAATCATCTTTGTTGATGTGGTAATATGTTGATGATAATCTTGTAAATGTTATATGATGCTTTGATCTCTTTATATTCTGCACAAACACAAAATAATTAAAGTGGTTAGCTTGTTGTTGTACTCTAGCATTCTATCTTGTATCTATTTTGGGTTTGATTATTCTTTTGTAAGTAAGCTTGTAATCACACTTGTAAAGAAACCCTCTTTAACTTTAGTTGACCCCTTGCCCAATTTTAGGCACTAGTCTTAGTTGCCCTAGGAAAAGGTCTTGTTTAACATACTAACCCTTGCATCTTGCATTGCTTCTTGCGCATCTTAGGTTAGAACCCCCCAAGCCTTAACAAATTAAAATTAACTCCTAGAACTTAACTCTAAAACTCATCTAGAAACTAGGGACTACCGCTCTTGGCTTCCCTAGGAGTAAGCCTAGACGGAAGAGGTTCCGGTCAAAGTGACAGCGTGGGCTGAGAACCTAGGCATTGTGCCTCCAAGGACACACTAAGTGAGTCGGACTTAGCTCACGTTTGCAAGTGTGTATTAGGAGGGCAACATCTTTGGCGCCGTTGCCAGGGATAAGTCATTTATCCTTGGTCAAAACGGCTAATTTTTTTTAAGAACTAAAAATTCTTTGAACTTGCATTGGTTGTTTTTGTTTGCTTCCTTTCCAAGTGGCGACTCCGTTGAACAAATATATCAAGTATACTGCAATGAGCAATCCTTTTTGGCTGCTTGAGATTCTTGGAGAAGAAGCACTCATTGATTTCCAATGCTTGTTCCAAACATAATAAATTAACTTTCGTTTTCCTTCTTGTTTTTGCTTTGTTTGATGCTCTTGTTTGTCTGAAATAAACTTGGTCATCTGACAACTCCACTTTTAAATAATTTGACGAGGTATTTTGCAAGAAGGAATTCACGACTTGTTTTGCTTCATCCTTGAACTTGGAAGGGTTTGTGGATGAAGCTAGCTAGTCTTTCTTCTTGTTGGATCCTTAGTAATCTTGGGTCCCAGTTCTTTTCTTTAGACCTTTCTTTAAATGATCTAGTTAGAAATGGATGATTTTTATAGTCCTATTGATTTTTCAGGAATTGTTGGTTACCCTCATGATATATCTGAAGATGTTATTGATAACATTCCTGATTTTTATGATCATGATGATGCTAGTACTCACATCAGGTCCTTCACTAAATGTATTGAGGAATGGTGTGATCCACCTATTATGGGGATGTTCTAATACAATTGTTTGTCTTGACTCTTTGTGGTGATTGGGCTAATGATTGGTTTCATGATACACCTGATAAGAGATTCAAGAACATACAAGATTTCTTTGCGTACCTTTGGAAGTGACTGGGCATGATCGGGGATGAAGTTACAATGAATTGGTTGATGATTTATTGAAAAATGGAGGAGGAAAAATCTTCAAGTATAAAAACAATGGAGTTGGACATGAGGTTGATTCTCCACCGTATTCCATTCAGGAGCTTAAGGAAATAATTTTAAACATGCAATATGCCCATACTAAACAACTTGAAGGCCATGGCAGAACAAATTACGACCATGCAAGATTGATTGAGGATCAAGGAAGATGAGTTCTGAAACCTATAATATTGAATGTCCGGACCACAGACAGAAACATTATTAGAAAAGATAGAGAGTTTATAGAAGTGGATGAATCCATGGATGAGCACATTTATCCCGATTTTTAGAAACTAAGGAGGTCATGTCTCGAGGCCGGGGTCCTAGACATAGCTGCGTCGCAGAGCGGGATTAGTAGGCATGGCGAGTGCCCATCTTTTTCTTCTTCCATCGACTTTGTCTTGTCGGCTGACAATATCCATCACCATTGGCTTAGTCTTGTATGGGAAGGTGGTTCTTGCTCCATGAGGTGAGTGGTCTAGGTATCATGGTATGTGTCACTTTTGATCATTGAAACCTTTAAATATATGCATCGATTCCTTTTATCTCTAACAATTGCTTGGATCTTACATTAGCCCACTTGACCATGCTTGGGGAAATTGATAGAATTACAACAAGCCACATTACCCATGGGTCTTGGTTTACTTGGGGGTTCTGAATAGCCATGGAAATCTAAAGCTCCCCATCACTTCTTGTTTCATCTTATCTCCCAGCTCATTTATCCCATTCCCCTTGTCCAAGAATTAGGATGACCCTATTTATTAGGATTGCATATCTACATTGGGAAGAAGGGGCTAAAAGACCAGAGGGTAAAAGCGGTTGGTAAAAGACAAAAGACTAAAATGAAACCTCAAGATGCTTAGCCCAAGGATCCCCGAGAGGCAATAAAAGACCTCTCGACCAAAGAAATAGAGGGACCCGGAAGAAAATAATAAAAAGAGACCTAGTTAGAGGATGGGGGTCTCATCGCGAGCTAGCCCTAATGGGTTCATGGGTACCCTAACGGTGTGACATTGCCACCTTACAGTTTACCACTTGAGGCGGTGACCTTTGGTTTGCATGGCCAAGGGAAGGGGTGTCTCATCACGGTGGCTTCTCATCTTTGTGTAAGTACTTGTGGGTAACACTATAAACTCTGGTCACCAAGCCAAAGCTGATGTCCTGCAGTTAGCTCTTAAAAAAAGAAGAAGAAAAGCGGATAAAAGAATAAACTAAAGAATAAAAGGCGAAGCAGACGTAAAAAATTGCATCCATGACAAGTACACCTAGCCTTCTACAAAGGCACCCACGGTCTTTTAATTATGCACCCCTTGGCTCTCCACTTTGCCTGCAATATGCGGACATCCTATACATCCCACCCCTCACTTACATGGCTTGGATGAAATCCTCTGGAAACTTTCCTTTTCTTGTGGATACTAGCCCAATGGAATACGTCTTGTCTCTTTCTCCAATCTTGTATTGGAGGGTTTTGTAATGTCTTTGAGCTGTTGATTGATATATTAGGGGTTTTATGCATATATGTTTAATAATATTGATGATATGAAATGTGATTGACATTGCTATGATCCTATGACTTATGAGCCCTTTTGGAGGCGTGGCACGATAATGTGAGGACCATGCCCAATGGGCTGAGGTACCATTTGGGCCGGTACACATGGGAGATGTCCAGTTAGGACCTCCATGGGGCTGAAGAGCCCCACCAGATGGATCTTTGAGACCCCATCGGGGGTTAGAGACAGGACTGATGGTTGAGGGTGGGGTTTTCACCGTGAGGAGAAGAGGATGTTCCATGAGGAGGCACTTTAGGTAGAGGCTTCGGCCTAGGGGATTGATCCACTTCCCGATTGAAACATTTACCTGGATGGCGGGGATGTCACCTATGGGCTTATGACATCATCTTGAGTGTGTGGCATTTTGACAGGCTGATTGCTTGCGTGTGGCATGATGGAGAGCCCAAAGAGGGCTAAGCGTTTTCTCTTTATTCTTTGCATTTGCCCTAAAGGACTCGCGTCTCCCTTAGAAGGGGTGGCGTCTCACTTTTAACTCAATCGGGGTTTAAAATGAACATTTAATGTAAAACAATATTATTTTGGTATTTTGGCCTTATTAGAGCCTTTTTATGACCTAAAAGTTAAATTAGGTCATTATTACACTATATATTGAGGGGTTTTGACTCTCATTTTATCATCAATTATCACTCACTCATTAGTGAGATTGATTTTAGTGCCCTATTGGGGTTTTGAATTTGAACTAAGTGATGCTTGTTGAAGGGAGATATTTTTGGCATTTATGAATTGTTTCACCGGAAGGGAAGGTTTACAACTAGGGTTTGCATGATTATTTCATGATGAATTGTAAGTGTTACTACGCAAAACTTCTTGATTGGATGGTTGTAGTTTAATTTCTTGCATCTATTTATAAATATTAGCGAATCAAAACTCTAGAGGACAAACACACCATTAGATGGATTGTCTCATGTCCCCTGATATAGAAGCTTTAAGCCATTGAAGAAGAAAGAGAGAGAGCCTAGCCATAGCTACACTCCTCTTTCCTCTTCTTCTTCGCTATGCTAGCGTACCCTTTGAGCCAAAGAAGAGTGGGAGCGTCCGGCTAGACTCCTACACGAGGCCGTCTTGTTTTAGGGTTTCGTGGAGCCTTGCTCTCTAGCAACACCTCCCTTGTGAAACCTCACATCTTGGTCTGGCCACCACATTTTTTAGACTGGTTCTGCAGGGAGGAGAGCGAGGCCTTGCTTTTACCCAGCTTACGGAGTGACCTGCCTCTCTCCCCTAGGGTTCTGCACAAGGCAGCTCTGAAGCACCTTGAAACTTTTCCCTCAAATCCTTTGAAATATCTTTCCCTTCAACTCTTGCATCCATCATTTGTGGCTCCTTTAACCCTACGTGCGATCTCCGACCTCAGTAGTTGAAGTGAAATCAAATCAACACTCAATCCAATAAACACTCTCAAACTTCTTTTAAAACTGAAACCTAACTACACTAACCCTAACACCTTTAACCCTAAAAAATCTTGTGCCCTTGGTTATTTCATCTTGATCACGTAATGTTTCATTTATAAACGAATTGAATAATTGGTTAAAAGCATTTATTGGATTGAGTGTTGATTTGTTGCATTGAATCTTTGTATCATTCTAGTATTTATTGATGAAGTGACATTACGCTATTGCTACTTTGTAAACATTGCCTTCGTCAACATTTACTAGAATTACTCGCATGTGAATATAAGATCCAAGTTTATATGAGGTATTAACCAAGATTGCACGTATTAGTTACCTTCTTGTGTTGTCTCAAGCTGAGTGCTCTTCTTTCCTTGGTCATATTCTATTATTAGGTACATTTAGCCGGGACTATCGATTAGTGATGTCTGTAGAAGGGAAATTTGTCTTTGTCTTTGTTAGCCTTTGCCTTTCAAAGGCAAGGTTCAGGGGCGTCTCCCATTTCCAGCCTCCTAATATAAAGAGCTCCCCATCGATGTGACATTGGTTGGGGAAGGTTCTTGTTTCGCCGGTTTGACCTACTATTCTTTAGCCTTTCTTGTATCTACAAACTGCTTAGAAAAGATAGGGAAGTTCATATGGAAATTCTGGATGAATCCATGGATGAGCCAATCATTCATTTTCAATCGAGAACTTGAGTTTGAAAATGTTGAATATCTAGATGATTCAAGTCCCCACCCTCCTCCCAAGATGAACCAATCTTTTTGAAGATAGCGTTGAAAATCTTGGGAAAACAATATGATGGTTCACGTGGTTTTGTTCTTTTCCAGCCTCTCGCTTGAAGATGAGTTAATGCGAAATTATGTGGAAATGGAGAACGCTTAGGTTTAGGATGTCATATCATTGTAGCAGGCGTGGTTGTACATACCTTGGCCGATCCACGAGCAACAAAGTATTCGGAGTTTACACAGCTTGTCATATTCCAGGTGTTTGGTTGAAGGAAGAAGAATCATATGATTGTTGGTTGGTTCTTCCTCACAAAAAGTTCCAAGTTAGTAAAACTTGGGAAGATCTTCAATGAGTCATCACGGACAAGGATGTTTACTGAGACACTGTGGCATCATTTCATCCATTGCATGGGTGGTTGTAGCGTATCTCTAACCCTTCTTTGTATTTTAATTTTGTATCATTTCAATTTATTATGTCAATATGTGCCCAAAGGCTTTTTTTTTTACGTACTATAGATTTCATTTGTTGTAAAAAATGGATGTTGTACTTTAGTTGTTTCATTTTGAAAATATTGTTTTATAGCATTTTTTTTTTTTTTAACATGTATATATGTATTCTTATGTTGGTTATTGGTGAGCACTGTTGTAGGTGCTGGATTCTCATATTGTCTCCGTCTCGTAGCAGAAGATCGAACACACGTCCCATATGGAGCTAGATGTTGACCGCCTCTCCATCACAGGTGGTCAACTCATGTACATGAAGAGATGCATTATCAGATTCAAATTTGTCAAAGACTTTGGTTCCACAGGGCATGTTTGGCCCCAACACTTCTTTGTAATTGGAATTTCCGCACCCTAGCATTGGGTTAATAATGTAATGAGTCATGAGAGTCATGTCTAGGTCGGTTACCTTGGGATTGATTCACTAGGAGAGTTCCTTTCGAGGTTTTGTCCCTCGAGGTTTATCAACTAGGTTTTTTTAGCCTGGTTGATTTCCATGAGTTTTTCCCTCCACCTTGCAATAATTCCTCCAAAGTGGTGAGCGGCGTTCTAGTGGGTTTATCTTTGCTTGGTAACTATTATAGGAATCTTTGTAAATGACCATACAAGACATCTTAGAAATTCTTGAATTCCATCAAGTCTAAGTTAGTTTTTTTTTAATTAATTATTTTTTTAATTGTTAAATTTCCCCTAAGTTTGGAGGTTTAATTATTTAATTAATTAATTATTTTTGAAACAAAATTGTAAAAAATTGATTCCTTGGACTTTTGATAGGGTATTTGTGCTCAAAGAAATGGAATAGCACCCCCTGTCCATGGACCAAGTTCGACTCGGTCGGAGACAACTTTGCTATGGGTTTGTCCACCCAGTGTCGGTCAGAGTCAAAACAAGCAATTTTAATTGCTAAAGTCAAACATAGCAAAATGTAATTTTTGTAATAATGAGTTAGAGGGATGATGTAAAGATGGATAAAAGATTGAGATATTTTCCCTAACCTTTCCTAACCTTTTCAACCCTCACATCACCCCCACACCTAGCCATTAAGAAAAACGTCACTTTGCCTAGAGGGTGTGCCTCCCTTCTAGAAAGTCTCATAATACAAAAATAATGAAAAAATTAAGGAGACTAAATATATATCCCTTGGCACGCTTTTCCTAGCCTCCCACTTGCCTTTTTGTAATCCCAACACTCCCTCACTCCATCCATCCCAGCCAGTCCATGTGATCTCCCCATGGGGTGCCCTCGGGAGAGGTTACCCACCCCTCCTCTTGTGTGGATCTCAAAGGGAAAATTCGTTTTTTATTATTTGGGGCCTCTTTCTCTCCTTTGGCACAAATCTCATAGGCCTCCCACACCCCTTTACTTGATCCCAACACCTCCCATCGCACCCTAGATCTATAGTCTAAACCTAGATGGTGTGCTGCTAATACTGAGATCTACTCTTATGCTTGGTGGTGGACACTTGGCATTGATCAAGAGAGGGTAGGTTTGCCTCTCAAGTATAAATAGATTCCTTTCCTCACACTCCCAACTCCGCCACATATCTTGAGCTAGTGTTAGCATGCTACTTGATTTTCCACTCTCTCTCTCCTATTCCACATCCCATTTCATTCTTCTTCTCTTAGGGTTTTAGACAAGTATTTCTTCAAGATCCCATTTCTTGATGCAATAATAAAAGAAGATTTGGAGGATTTTTGGGAAGAACTATATAATTATTTTGGTTCTTACAAACACATGTGAGGTGAAGTTTTTTTCAATTTGATATGATGGTTGCATGAATGGATCTTAGGTAAAATTATTTTATTTGAGTAGATCTTGCAAAGAGTAGTCTTGTAGATCTATATATATGTGGTTAGCTAGATAACCAGAGTGAAATTATTTCACTTTATTAGTTTAAACCTCCATATTATCCATTGTATGCATGCTATTGTGTGAGGTTTTGCGGGTTGAACTTCAAGGGTTTCATTAGAGTTCCTCTTGGAAGAGTCTCCTTTGAGATTTTCATACACTCAAGCAATCTTCTTCTATTGCTCTTTCTCTTATATTTATGTTGCAATCCATAACAACTAACATAATATAGTCTTATGGTCATCATAATGCTACATAATATAGTCTTATGGTCATCATAATATAAAATTTTTTCATAAAAAAATTTCAAGAAAAACTTTTGCCCTAAAGAAACAAAAGTTTTTCTTCATTGGTATTGTTGAGTGTAACATTTCCAGCAAGCATAGCTTGCTGGTTTTTGCAGGTTCAGATTTGGTTGAGAGGGGTTTTGGCTACCCAAAGATATCCACACAACACTCAAAGACCCCCCAAAGGGATTGGTAGCTATTTCTCAACCTACTTCTTCAATTTTAAAGCTTTTTTCCTCACTTTTTCTTCCTTTTGCTTGCTTGTAGTGGCTCATAGTTGTGGGAGGAGTGGTACAGCCTCCTCCCACGTGTGAGCTCTTGGGTAGTTTAGATCTAGCCTAGATCTTGCTTTACTTGATTTTTTTGCAATTTTGAGCTAGGACGTGAGGGTTTGTGAGATAAAGGGTATCTCCCAAACCCTAGGACGTGGGGATTAGGGTTTTGCTTGGTTTGCTTGTTGCTTCTTCCCTTTGCTTGCTTCTTGCTTCTATCTCTTGCTTGCTTGTTTAGCTTTTTCTCAATAATTTCTAATTAAGCAAGCTAAAATTAATTGCCTACCTATTTGGGAGAGGAATACCCCAAAAGGTTAGTTAGGGTTTAAATATGTGATTATGATCTAAATGCTTAATGTTATAATTGTTTTAGATCTTGATCTAATACACTTAATAATTCTCTAGCTTAAGCCTATTGGGCATCTTAAATTATCTTAACTAGATCTCATGCATGCTTAGCTTATTTCAAGTCTTTATTTTCATGTTTCATGCTTAGATCTATAATCTTTGATGTTTAAATGCTTCAATAAGTAGATGGTGTTCTTCTTCATTGCATAGATCTCTTGATGCCATATGCTTGAAGTAACTTGTTTCTAAGTTGATAAGTAGGCAAGATCTAAATCTTTTTCTTTTTTCACACTCAATGCCCTTGAATATGATATAAGTGTGATTGCTTCTCCTCTATTGGTTGGCAAGTTGTTCTTGCCCTTGTTATTGTTTTTTCAAGATATCTAATTGTGCAATCAAGTGACATATGCATGTGTTAATGCTCTTCATTTCATAACTAAATCAACACATTTTAAGGGCTGAAGTGAGTTTCGGCCAAGTCACTAAATCAGTCTTTAAAAGTGTCATAAAACTCTTAAAACATTCTAAAACACTCCTAAAAGTCTACCTAATTCATATAATAACTTAATAGACTCTTTAGGGCACCTAAGACCACCATCTTCACCATCTAAAATGGGACTTGAGGAAAACAACGGAGGGTGTAGGCAGGGGACTGTCTCACGGCGAACAGGATGTGTCCTCTCCGGGAAGTACTCTTGTCTTAGGACTGACTGTGAAAGCTAGGGTTAGCCTCATTGCTATACTATCTTGAGCATCCAACAGTTATTTGGCAATAGGGGGAGGAGGCTTTGGTGAAAGCTTAATAAAACTTAACCATCTTAAGAAAGCTTAACAACTCAACCTTGGGCTTAATCTAATAAATACTTTGAGGGTTTAATAATTAAGAGTGAGTCATCTTCATAACACTTTTGTTTAAATCTTTAAATCTTCTTTGTTGATGTGGTAATATGTTGATGATAATCTTGTAAATATTATATGATGCTTTGATCTCTTTATATCCTGCACAAACACAAAATAATTAAAGTGGTTAGCTTGTTGTTGTACTCTAGCATTTTATCTTGTATCTATTTTGGGTTTGATTATTCTTTTGTAAGTAAGCTTGTAATCACACTTGTAAAGAAACCCCCTTTAACTTTAGTTGACCCCTTGCCCAATTTTAGGCACTAGTCTTAGTTGCCCTAGGAAAAGGTCTTTCTTAACATACTAACCCTTTGCATCTTGCATTGCTGCTTGTGCATCTTAGGTTAGAACCCCCCAAGCCTTAACAAATTAAAACTAACTCCTATAACTTAACTCTAAAACTAATCTAGAAACTAGGGACTACCCCCCTGGGCTTCCCTAGGACTAAGCCTAGACGGAAGAGGTTCCGGTCAAAGTGACAGCGTGGGCTGAGAACCTAAGCATTGTGCCTCCAAGGACACAGTAAGTGAGCCGGACTTAGCTCACGTTTGCAAGTGTGTATTAGGACGACAACAGGGAGGTGAGGCCCAGGGGAGACGTCCCCGGTGACCTGGGGTTTTGAGAAGGCAAGAGGATAATAAGAAAAGGATAAATTTCCCCCTCACAAGTCACCACCGAGCAGATAGTCCTGGCTAAACAACCAATAATAAAGTAAACCCCTCAAAGATATACCTGCCTGAGACAAAGCAAATGACGTATGCAAGCTAGTTCAATGGGTTAGTACTTCATATAAATAGATGACTATCTGATAAACATATAAGCAATTTGACAATAAATGTTGACGAAGTCAATGTTTATAAATAGCAATGAAAATTATGTCACTTCACCAATAAATACTGGAACAATATGGCATTCAATGTAACCAATCAACACTTCATTCAATAAATGCCTTAAATCAACATTCAATTGCTTATAAAGAAAACGTTAGTTGAACCAATGATATAATAGCCAAGGATGACGACAACAATAGGTTAGTTAGGTTAGTTCCTAGGTTAGGGATAGTAGTTAGGGTTTGATTCAAAGAGTTTGAGAGGAGTTTTGATCAAGTTCACTTCAACGCAAGGGATTTTAAGATCAGTGCCTTAGGGTTAAATGGAGTCAATAGTGAAGGACGCAAGAGCTGAAGGAGGCAAAGGTAAGTAGGTCAAGGACTAGAGGGAGAGGCTTTGAAGTGTTGCTAGAGCAAGGCCCCAAAGTCAAAACACTAGGGGAGAGAGGCTCACCTCGGTGTAGGTAAACTATGCCTCGGTGCTCTCTCCTCCTTCCTTAACTCAATGGAAAAAACGGTTAGCTGAAAGATGAAGCATATAACCAAGACTAGAGGGTTTGATGAAGCAAAGTGTTGCTACAACAAGGCTCTTTTAGCAAACCCTAGAGAAAATTGGCCCAAAGTGTAGTAGACCTAGGCTTAAGGCGTCTTTCTCTTCTTAGCTTATAGATAGTATGGCTAGCAATAAATGAAGAGAGAGAGAGAGAGTGTAGCAACGACTAGGCTCTCTTCTTCTTCAATGGTTGAAAAATTTCTCTCAAAGGGGACATGAGACAAGGACCTACTTGTGTGCTTGTCACCTAGGGTTTTATTCAACAAAATTTATAAACATAGGCAAGAAATGAAACTACAACCATTCATTCAAGAAGTTTTGCAGAAAATTGCTTACATATCACCAAGAAATATCAATGCAAACCCTAGTTGTAACACCTTCCTTCAAGTGAAATGCCAAGACATGCCAAAATAATCCTCCTTCAACAAGTGCGCTTCACTAAATCAATCAATAACCCAAGAGAGGGCGCAAATTTCAGATCTCCTTATGGAGTGAGTAAGTTGTGTTCCTAAAATCAAAGTGAAAATCCTTCATTTATACAACATCATCACCTAAATTTACATTTTAGGTCATGTAAAAGGCCGACAAGGCCAAAATACTAAAATCATATTGTTTTACATTAAAATGTTAAATTAAAACCCTAATCAAGCTGAAAAGAGAGAACAAGCCCCTCCAAGGGAGACGTTAGCCCCTTTTTGGGGCAAATGGGGCATCCTGGAGCAAAACGTTAGCACTCGGGCTTCTCCAACTTGCCACACGTGCTAATACTGCCCAGTCTTCCTCCCAAGACGTCCAATAGGTTGGATGATGTCATGGTTGTTATCCCCGATATCTAGGGATAACTAGGAGATCATGTCTCGAGGCCCACATGGTCCTAGACATGGAGTACTGAGAGCAGGAGTGACTTAGGCATGGCCCTGGAGGGCCCATCTTTCTTCTTCTCAGCCAGACTTGTCCTGT
>SNQJ01S0219820.1:0-13037 GCA_010110895.2 Picea sitchensis
GTTAAGTCTGCTGAATTTTGAATGGGACCTAAAATTCTACTTTCTCCATATGAAGTCCAATGAGGTTGGAACCACTCTCAAACATCCTGAAGCAATTAATGGTAATGTTAAAAATTTAAGTAAAATGATGAAAATTTAACATTACCATTAATTACTAGGGTGGGTGAAATGGAGGGGGTGGGGACCTCTTTAAATAGCACTAGTAAGGCAAAATAACCCTCAACTGCACACCAAAACACTTCATTCCCCCTTGGAAGCGTGTGGTCCTTCCTCGGAAACGCATGTGAAGCGCGCTTCGGAGGGGGATGCTTTAGAAATGGCAGGAAGCATGCTCAAGAGCCCCGAAGCGCGCTTCCTAAATTTTGAAGCGCGCTTTAGCCCGAGCTTCCTGGACGCACCCACCCGGATCGAGCTTTGGGGCTTCGAAGCAGGGGGGGGGGGCGAAGTTTCTGGTAACACTGCCTAGAACACATCTAGGGTCTTATCCACCTAGGTACAAGACCAAGGATCAACCCATGCATTAAGCAAGGGTTCCCTGGAACACATCCAGGGGCCCTAGAACACATCTAGGGACTTATATCAACCACCAAGGAACACATCCAAGGATCAATCTAAGCAATGAGCAAGGATTCCCTGGAACATCCAGGTGCCCTAGACACATCTAGGAACTTATATCAACCACCAAGGAACATGTCCAAGGATCTATCCAAGCACCGAGCAAGGATTCCCTGGAACACATCCAGGGGCCCTAGACACATCTAGGGACTTACTGCTTTGTTCAAGACCAAGAACCCCAATCATATACTGGGGGCCCTCACTAGGGTCTTTTGCCATGGCTCTCACTGCTTGGTCTCATACCAAGAAACCCCAGGAGTGTGCTGGGGGCCCTAGTCCATAGCTAGGGTCTTTTCCATCCTCCGGAGAATGACTCTTGCAGCTGCATTAATTTCAACAAGGGAACTACTAGGATGGTCACCAATATCACCTAAGTAACTTTTCCTCTTCACTTTAGGTCGACTCTCCTCTATCTCAAAGGGGGTATCCTTAGTAGGATTACTAAGGCTAAGCAATGAGGCACAAGGTTATATGAGACTAGCTTTAGTAAAACAATGTTTTTATATTTTAGGAAATATAAAGGGTGATAGGAGAAAATACAGATTAGTGCCAAGTCGCAATCCAACAAGGGAAATGGAGTCAAGGAGGTATCTAAGGGGGCATATTTTCTTATGTGTTAGCAATGGAAGTAAGGCCAGAGGACTCAATAACCTCCACACTAAGCTTGTTGGAATTTAATGCATAAATTCCACAAGGAAGAGGTCCAAAAGGATCCACCTTCAACTATGGAACTCAACTTTACCCTAGCAATTGAAATCAATGAACACGCTAGTATTTATAGTGGATATATAAAGCAAGCAATCAATTAACAATAACTAAGGTAAAAAAGGAGAAATGGGGAGGAGTTACCTCACATGCAAGCCCCCTTCCAAGTGGTAGATTTTACCCTTCAATGTATCAAGTTGCTAGTCTTGCCTATGTAGAAGAAACTACACTACTTCAAGCTTTAAGTACCAAAATATTATGCACTCAACAAAGAAAGAAGCCTTATACATCACATATGCTCCAAAAATGATGTGTCCATTAAGCTCCAAAGAGGGGAAGCTTGAAAAGTCCAACCATGTGTACGAATGAGGAAGGGCTACGCTTTATATAGAATCTAGCTCAACTTCCTTAACAATAAAATAGTAATATCTCATGTGAAAACCCTAGATCTAGCCTAGGGAGGAGTAAATAAATATTTTCTCCAACTAATTAATCAACAATACATTAAATAAGGAAGTGGTTAAGGCCACATTTTCAAGTCTCAAACAAGAATATGGCCAATATAGTGGGACATCTCCATCAAAAAGGCATGAGATGAGTCAAAGATGCAATGTCTAGCCTCCAAGTGGATAGAGCTAGATGAATTAGTATGATTGAATCTTCCATTAAAAAACAACGAGAAGAGGCACATTGCAAGCCATAGCCTAACTCTAAAAAAAAAGGTTCAAACTTCAAACAAATGAAAGAAAAATGGTTTGGGTCATACCTGAAAATCTTGATCTCTCCGCTGGCGCTAATGGCAACAAGATCCTTGGCTTTCTCCTCCTTGGATAGATGCACAATGACTTCCCTCACACCTTTGTAGCTCTCTCACACCTTAGAAATGAAATAATGAGTGAAAAAAGCAACCCGTGGCCTTTAAAWCCCCTTCACGTGCACTTTTTCCGCCCTTTTAGCCAGCAGGCCTTTTCCCCTTGAAGGAGACGCCCTCTCAAATCCTGATAGGAAGGGCCCCTATACCCTAGACCAACAATTGCAACAACTTCAAACATGGGATGGTAGAAGGGGTTATTGGCAATGTTAAAAGGTATGTCACTCCAAAGAAAACATTTGGCCACAAGCTTGTCGGCCTCCTTTGTCTCTTTTCTTTTAATCAATGACCGAATAGAAGGTTACCCCCTAGGTGTTGACCTCGACACAAAGAAAGGTGAGGTTGATGAGCGCACTGCAGAAGTTGAGGGACTGTGGCTGAGGAGTGGGATTGTGGTACTAGTCCCCCCTTAGAGGCACTTGTTCCAGTGTTTCTATTTGCAAGTTCAAGTTCTTTTTTGCGAGCCTCGGCCGCATCATTCTTATTTTCCATATCAATGAGTGATTGGTTTGCAATACACATAATTCCCGTGCTACTATTTAGACAAATATCCACATCAAACCCAATGATTTTGGCAAGGTGGTATTTCAAGCGGCTAATTCCTCCATAAATTCTTTTTCCACAAAGATTGCATGTCAATATTTGTCTATTGGGAAGTTCCACTGGTTCACCATACACCCACATTGAATCCAATGCCTTCGACATTTTGTTTAGATGAAAATATTAAACCTATGGCACAAAAAAAAACCAAAATAAACACATGATAATGCAAAGGTTAAATAATGAGAGCTAGATGAATTAGAATGATTGAATCGTCCATTCAAAAACAAGAAAAAGAGACACATTGCAAACCCTAGCCTAACTCTAAAAAAACAAAGTTCAAACTTCAAACAAATGAAAGAAAAATGTTTTGGATCATACCTGGAAATCTTGATCTTTCCGATGGCACTAATGGCAACAAGATCCTTGCCCTTTCTCCTCCTTGGATAGATGCACAATGACTTCCCTCACACCTCTCTAGCTCTTTCACACCTTAGAAATGAAACAATGAGTGAAAAAAGCAACCCGCGGCCTTTAAAACCCCTTCACGTGCACTTTTTCCGCCCTTTTAGCCAGCAGGCCGATATTTCCCATCGACTCGTGATATATTCCCAATGTGTCACGAGTTATTGAATGTGTCGGGTGTATCACAACATATTCCCAACAAAGTATCGACCCCCTCTAAATATCGACGATATATCCGATATATCGCCGAGATATACAACACCTAAGTGGGTATGTATATTATGTATCCTTCATTGATGATTACTCGCGTAAAACTTGGATTTATTTGTTAAAAGAAAAGAATGAAGTTTTTGGCAAATTCAAAGAGTTCAAGGCTCTGGTAGAAAGTTTGATAGACTGGAAGATAAAGACCTTGCGATCAGACAATGGAGGTGAATTCACCTCAGAAGAATTCAAGGAGTATTGCAAGGAAGTTGGTATTAAGAGGGAGATTTCTACTCCCTATAACCCTCAACAAAATGGAATAGCTGAAAGGAAGAACCGGACAATCATGGAAGTAGTAAAGGCCATGATCCATGATCAAGATCTTCCTATGCATCTATGGGCAGAAGCAGCGAAGACGACAGTGTACATGCAAAATAAAAGTCCCCACAAGGTGCCTGAAAACAAGTCACCTGAGTAAATGTTTTCAGGAGAGAAGCCAGAAGTCAACCATTTCAGAATATTTGGTTGCCCTGTATTTGTTCACGTCCCCAAGGAAAAGAGGACAAATTTGGACCCTTTCGGATGGAAGGGCATATTTGTTGGTTACAGTGACATATCGAAGGCTTACAGGATATAAATTCTCGGTCACCGGAAAGTGGAGATCAACCGAGACGTAACCTTTGATGAGAATGCAACTTTTAGTAAATCGAAACAGATCCATGCAGAAGAGGCACATGAAGAAGAGAATGAAGTTCCTAAAGTTCCAGAGGCAGTTGAACCGGAGGAAGTCATTCTAGAGGATAATGACATGGTATAACCTCAAAAACCATTTGAGATACCTTCTCGCAAGAGAAGACCAGCTTGAGCACAAGAGCTTATTCAGAGATGCAAAAAGAATTGGTGCCCAAGAGAAATATTTCAGGGAAAGTAAGAAGCCGAAGCCGTATTCCAGCTATGTGGCATGCTTGTGTATAGAATGGATGCAAAACCTTCCAGTTATGACGAGGCTGCAGAAAATCAAGTATGGAAAGATGCCATGGCAGAGGAATACCTATCCATTATGCAGAATGATGTCTAGGATGTGGTTCCCATACCAAAGGAAAAATCTGTGGTGAGTTCGAAATGGATCTACAAGATGAAACACGCAACTGATGGCAGCATTGAAAAATATAAGGCAAGATTTGTGGCCCGAGGTTTCTCTCAAAAGGAAGGGATTGACTATGAAAAAACTTTTGCTCCCATAGCAAGATATACCTCGATCAAGACTATACT
The DNA here is from genome assembly GCA_010110895.2 of Picea sitchensis. Lineage (NCBI taxonomy): Eukaryota > Viridiplantae > Streptophyta > Pinopsida > Pinales > Pinaceae > Picea > Picea sitchensis. The sequence continues at coordinate 4,673 of SNQJ01S0219820.1, forward strand.
TTCATTGGCCGCTATGATGAAATGGAAGGTGCACCAGATGGATGTAAAGACAACCTTCTTGAATGGTGAAATAAAAGAGGAAGTTTATGTGGAGCAACCACTTGGATTCGAGACACATGACAGGGAGACTTATCTGTGCATATTAAAGAAGGATTTATATGGATTGAAGCATGCACCTAGAGCATGGTATGGTAGGATTGACAATTTTCTAATGAGCTTGGGTTTTACCAAGAGCAGTGCAGATCGTAACCTTTACTTTAAGGTTGAGGATGGTGAACCGGTGATTCCGCTGCTGTATGTAGATGACTTGTTTCTAACAGATGCAGACTGAATGTAAGAGAAAATTGGTTGCAAAATTCGAGATGAAAGATTTAGGAATGATGCACTACTTCTTGGGACTAGAAGTTTGGTAGAGATCAAATGAGATTTTCCTAAATCAAGGAAAGTATGTCGTGGAAATCTTGTAGAGGTTCGAGATGTTGGATTGTAAGGCCATGGTTATTTCGATGGTATCAAATCTTAAGTTGTTGCAAGATACAACTTCAGAGATTGTGGATTCTACCTTATACAGGAAGATAGTGGGCTTGTTGATGTATTTGACGAACACAAGACTGGATATATGTTTTGCTGTGAACACCCTGAGTCAGCATTTTGAGTAGCCCAGACAGGTTCATTTGGTTGCAGCAAAACATGTGTTGAGGCACCTTAAGCGTACACTAGATCATGGTCTCTGGTATAGATCTGACCATGAGTTTGGATTGTATGGATACTCCAATTCAAATTGGGTCGACGATATTCTTGACCGGAAGAGCACTTCTAGATACTGTTTTTGTCTTGGCTCCAGTATGGTCTCGTGGAGAAGCAGAAAACAGTCATGTGTGGCATTCAGTATAACTGAAGTTGAGTATGTGGCAGCATGTGCAGCGAGCAGAGAAGCAGTATGGCTTCGGAAGCTATTGTCTGGGTTATTTGGTCTCAGATTGGAGGCGACCTGCATTTGGTGTGACAACCAAAGTTGCATGAAGTTGTCAAAGAACCCATTGTTCCATGACAGTTCGAAGCATATTGAGATCAAATACTACTATATCATGGATATGGTACAGAGGGGAGCAATGAGGTTCTAGTTCGTGACTATTGAGGATCAGGTTGCGGATTTGTTCACCAAGCCGTTGTTGAGGACAAAGTTCGAGTACTTCAGGGACAAGTTTGGTGTGGTCCCTCTTTAGAGGCAGTGACAGGTGGAACTCATCCAACATGAAAAGGGGCTGGCACTAAGTATGGAAAGGTCTCATCCAACATGAAAAAGGGTTGGCACTGAGACATGAGTGCACATGATCAGGTACTGATGCATCGCAGGGAGTGGATGCCCTGGGGACATGTTGTAGCTATTGAGAGTTACCCACAGACCTTGGTTGCATGGGGTGAAGTCATATTGCACTATGGATATCCGAGGATGTATAGATTTTCATGTTCAACAGTCAATGGATGTGAGCTCGTGTGGTATCTGACTTGGAGTTTGTGTCTAGAAAGAATACCTTCCTAGTTAAGAGGGAGTGTTAATATTTTTGGTGTAACTACAAAAGATATTCTGGTATATTTGTTTTAGTCAAACCTTTAAAAGGTTATTATTATTATATTATTGGTATTTTACTTATAATTGTAAAAAGCCCCATTGTGGCTAGTCGGCCTTGTTTTATGGGTTAGTTAGGTCAAGAGTCATGTCTCTTCAAGAGACACTGTTGTGTATAAATAGAGGATAGGTTCCGCTCATTTGGACACACACTCACACACTTCTTTTGTGCATCTTGGAGCACATAAGAAGGTCTAGTGCAAAAGTCTTGGACACTGGTTGTTTTTGGTGTTTTGGTCTTGGTCTTTCTTGGAGAGCTATAGCGCATCATTCTACTAGTTGAAGGAATCTATATTGAGGATTTTGGTTGCTGGGTTTCTCCCCCACGAGGGTTTCCCAAGATATTCTTTGTGTTCTATTGTATTTGTGATTGTCTATCTTTCAATGATCCTTCTACAGTTGCTATTAGATTAAGTAATTGTAATTGTGTAACTAGAAAATTTAAAATTCCAACATTTCTCATGCCTTTGTTTTGAATTTTTCTTTCACTCAAGGCGCATGTTCTTCTCCATTTGTTTACATTGTCACCGAAATTTAATGAAAGGAATTAATCCCATTTTTTGCAATTTTATTTTTGAGTTTTCACCTTGTTCTTCAGTGCTTCCTATGCTTGAGGGTAGCTTAGTGTGTTGATTTCTCTTAAGTTTATACACATATTTCTACGCAGAAGAACAATGTTACCGCTTGAAAAGGCAAGTTCACTTTGCATTTTTTGGAGGTATTCTTTTCAGCAGCACTGTACCAGGGAGAAGTGAACTTTGTGAACTTGGTACAAGTCATTAGTTCAAACATCACCTTGTTTATCATGCATGGGAGAGATAGTGATAGAGATCCATGTGATTATATTTTCTTTCACATGTTTGGAGGTATGCTCATTATTGAGTTCACATATTTGGAGGTGCATGTTCGATGTCTTCATGGTTCTCAATGCGTAATCTACATATTTGGAGGCAATGTGAACCACTTGGCAGAATCCATTAGCAAGATTACACACATGAAGAGGACGACGCCACCTTTAACGAGGTGTTAGAGGGTTTTATGGCATGATTAAAGATCAAATGCACAAGAGAAGAGGAGTGCTCCACCTAATAAAAATATCCAAGGCACTTTTCAAGGTAAGGATGGCACATATTCCTAGGATGTTCCCATTTGAGAGGAGTTATGGCATATTTCATGAGCCTACTCAAAGCACACAATCCAAGAGTAGAGGAATGCCTTGCACATGATTGCATAAAAGAAGGAAGAAGGGCCCATATTAAGCGGATACTTTTATTTGAGAGAAGTTTTTGTGGCATTTCCTATGGGAAAGCATGGTCTAACCCACAAGAAACAAGGGTAAACATACTTATTTGGAAGAACACCTTTCCTTGGAGAAATACGTATTGGCTTGGTGATCGTCCTAGAAGCCCTAAAATGTGAATATAGCTTAAGAGAAAATGAACTCTCCACCTTCCTAGGGATGTTTGTTATTTCATGGCTTTTATTATGGGAGGATGGGCACATATTTTAGACCGCCTTGCATATTGAGCTACCATGTGGCATGTGGTATTATTTTAATATGGAAAGTATATGAAGATCCATTATTTATGGAAGGCTTCCCATGAAAGAATAAAGAAAGAAAGAGTAAACAATAATAGAGAAAAGGGGAAACCTAGAAGGGTAACCCAATTGAAATAAATAGTACAATAAAGGAAGAAAGCATACCAGTGAAAAAGCTATGCCAAGAAAGGTCCTCTAGAAAGAATCAAAGATAGTAAAGGCCAACGAAGAGTAACATATTGACCAACATCAAAGTCAGAAGACTAGCCATCATCACCCACCACCACAAATTTGACAATGTTGAGCTTGATAATGCCTTCTAGAGAATGGCCAACGTTAAGAGGACCTATTTGTGCTATCATGAGGGGAAAATATGGGAACCCCTTTCCATATGTCATCTAACATCCAAAATCAGAGGAAAGAAACCTAGTGAAGAGCACCACAAATGTGTCAATGTTGAGCTTGATAAAGTCCTCTAGAGAGTGGCCAGCCTTAAGAGGACCTACTTGCACTATCATGGGGGTGAAATATGGGAACCTGTTGCCATATGTCTTCTAACATCCAAAGTCAATAGGAGGAAAGAGACCTAGTGAAGAGCTGCATGAAGAATATGTTGCTTGATGTTGACCTCGATGTAGACCTGAATGTGAAGGTAGACCCTAATAAAACAAGCATGAGTGCCAAGTTGAGGCTCTAAGAACCATTGATATTAGCATGTAGTGCTAGAATAAAAAAGAGATGGAAAATGGTTCCTTCAAAGGTTTTATCCCCTTGCATTACTAAATAGTACATAGTTATAACACAAAATATTCCAAAATAGACAAAAGTGTTCTTTTAGTGCTTATCACAAGAAAATTTCATCTTTAGTTATTTTATAACTTCCTCTCCTTTATTGATTTTATTGTTTAAATTAACCTATTGGGAAGTTAATTATTTGATGGAAACATTGGGGAAAGTAATAGGCACTATGTGCTTGATGAAAATTATCTGGTAGTCTTTTCTACTTACCTATTCCATGAAATATTTCAATGAACCCATAACCATTCTTCGACTTCCATTTCCTCTTACATACGACACCTTTCCTTAGGGGTGATTAAGATCGAGTCATAGAATGATTTTGTACCTTGCTTTTTTTTCAAACTAATGCCATCAAATTATGCTTGCACATCTCTTCAATTTTTATTGTTAGGTAGTTGGTTGAAATAGGGATACCTTTAGGGGATTGTTGAATTCCATCCACTTCGAGCATTTGGCATTCAAGTTATTCTCTCGGTTTGTGGTTCTTCCAATTTTTTTTTGAATTTCTTTATTCCTTCATTCAACATGCCGTTCTATTAGTGTAAAGCTGTCAATCTCGATCCATTTGTTCTTTTACATGGTGTGCTATCTAGTTTGGATAGTGTGATAATTATAAACTTTGCATATTGGTGTCTAATGATATGGATTTACATTGATGTACGTGAGTATATACATATTTTAAAAATTTGCATTTTTTATCAATTTGGATTTAGTCAACCGGTTCTTCAACCAGTTTTCTGGGTTCCAGTCCAGTCCCTGTCTGACCTTTAGCTGGTTCTGGTTCCGGTTGTGATAACATTGCTCATGGGAATCCAACAAATCTTTCTATCTAAATAAGTAACAAAGGTTGTGACCAATGCAGTGTAATCTCCCTTGCCTTTTTATTGCATGACATTAACTTTTATTACATATCATTACAAAATACTTTTCAAATAGTCATGGCAAATATGTACATGACAATTATTGTCTGAAATGAGGGAAAAGTGGTTGTGTGTTTCTAAACACATGACAGACCACATTAATATGGCTATTTGATTAATGCTATTAGCTCTTCATCATATTAAAGTAAGCTCCTCTCTGTCTATATATTCTGCAAGAGAAAATGGAATCTGTACAGATTTATCTAGTTCTACTTCTAATTGCCTTGCCTGCATTCTATGTCTCAGTCTACCATATACATTTTGATGGCTTTTTATAATGTCACCTTAATAATTATTTGGGAGAATGTCAATGGTCTTCAAACAGGGATACCCTGGAAAATTCTACTGCCCGCGGATGAATAGTATGAACAAGCCATCATATGCTGCTATAACCACCCATTCACCTTCGAAGCCGGTGCTTATTTTTGTTTCATCCCGTCGTCAAACACGGCTTACAGCTCTTGATCTCATTCAGGTAAGAGGGTATTCCTTGTTAAGTACTATAGTTTTGATCATCACTCATGTGAATACTTATTGAATACTGTTACTGAACATGGGACACTGTTTTATGGCAGTTTGCTTCTGCTGATGACAGACCAAGACAGTTTCTTAATATCCCTGAAGAAACAATAGAAATGCTAATATCTCAGGTTACAGATACAAATTTAAGACATACACTGCAATTTGGAATTGGTCTGCATCATGCTGGTCTAAATGATCGTGACAGGACTTTGGTTGAGGAACTTTTTGCCAACAACAAAATTCAGGTGAGCATTGCATTTTAAATATGTTTTATTGCTGTAGCTTGTGTACAATATTTAGTTTCCCTGCTGTATTCCCAAAGAAATTAATAACCATGCTTGCATCATATATTGGCAGGTCCTCGTCTGCACGAGCACACTAGCATGGGGGGTAAATTTGCCTGCACATCTAGTAATAATCAAGGTAAGGATGGTATGAATTTCAAACATTTTGGTTTATATGTACAAGATGAGGCCTGTTTACCTGAGATGAAAAGTTTGCTTGCCAGTTATGTGTAGGCTAATAAAACTTTTATTTCAGGGAACAGAATATTATGATGGGAAAGCAAAACGATATGTTGATTTTCCAATCACAGATATCCTACAGATGATGGGTCGAGCGGGTCGACCACAGTACGATCAGTATGGAAAGGCAGTGATACTTGTGCATGAACCGAAGAAAAGCTTTTACAAAAAGGTTAAACTCGATTGATGAATCTGATTATGTTAATAGTAGGTGATTTTTTAAAGTGTTCAAGATTTGACATTTCCCTCCTTCCAGAAACCTTTTATTCTGAGATAAATTAAGAATATGAGTCTTCTTTAACACATATAAGCAGTTGGTGAAGTTCCATACTCCAGAAATTTGTGCTCAACTATATAGTAACTGAGAGCTTGTGCACAGTTGGTTATTTTTCATAGTTCTCATATAAATTTAGAGACTATATCAGAGTACAACTTTTGCTTATTGACAAATAGTTTAAGGGATATTTTATTAAAAATAGCCAATTCACAAAAGCTAACCCCTAAGGTTTGCTTTTATTGTACTTCACAGTTCTTGTACGAGCCATTTCCTGTTGAAAGTAGTCTCAAGGATCATCTCCATAATCACATCAATGCAGAGATTGTTGCTGGAACTATTTTACGGAAACAAGATGCTGTGATGTACCTTACTTGGACATTCTTTTATCGGCGCTTGGTATGGATCTACTATGAAATAAACATTATTGATTATTGATTTTTGTGTGATTATAATATAGAGGGATGTTCAAGTTATAATGTGTTAGTAATTGTGCTATTGCAATTGTTAATTTGTTAGCCATATTGGTTCAAACCTTTACATAAGCTAAAATGTATTGTCTTATAGGGGAGTTCCTGTTAGTATGTCAAACAAAATTAATTCTGATCTCATGCATAAACATGCATTCTGAATTTCTCCATGAAATCAAGGACTCCGATTTCTCATTGGACAGTGGCTATTGAAAGTATCATATGGTGGTAAATAAAGGTGCCATATGTGCTAGATGTTTAACTGTTATTTCCTAAAGTTGCTTTGGGTACTATTTTGTACATAAAAGTTCGTTCTTATTTCTCTCATCGAACCAAGAAAGGAGGCATATTGGAATCTGCTCAAGGAAATATTTCTGTCAACAGAGGCATTATTCTACTTGAATTATATCCAGATGAAATGGACAAGTCACAAAGGTTTCTGTAAGGGGCCCATTCATAAAAACTCTCAGATATTCTGGTACCACAGACTCCAGAGTAATGTTCAGATGCTAGAAAGATTTAACCCTTAAAGATAGACCTAATAAACAGACATTTGTTATTGATAACCCTGAGTGATAGCTGGGACTGTTCCAGAAATTGCAGCATTGAGTCCGAGACAATCATATGTGATAATATGGTGCATGCTCCTAGTACGCTAATGATAATTCAGTCTCTCTTAATATGACCAATGCAAATTTTGGATATGTTATCGCAGGATTTGTAGTTGTGCAAAGCCCAACACAAGATCACCAAATCTTGCGTAACTACAAGATATCCTACCACTGTCACCTTACTAGAAATCCCCACGTTTTAGTGATGGAGGAGGTCCACCACAGGGGAGGCTTCCCCAGTGACCTTAGGGGATCAAAGTAACAAGTTTGTTAGCCAAGCCTACCGCCCCCTCTTTTGATCACCTAAGTCAAGTTCTAGGTCAAGGAGAATTAAGAGGCAAAATATGTTTTGAGTACCTGCCTGGAACAAGAACACTTATAGCATATATATGATGATTCCCAAGTACAGGTAAGCAAGTAATGGCTCTTTAAGACACTAGACAGCAAGGATCACTATGGCTGTAATTAAATTGCAGCAGCTAACAGCAATAGATAAATTATAACAGCAGAAACAATTATGCTTCAGAATGTTGGCAAATGTTTAACAGGCAGCATATGCTTGTCATTGATGGCAAGTACAGTAGTGAAGATGGCATAAGTATAGGAAGAATGTAACATACGGGCATGAAAGTATTTTAGGAAGACGCTGCATAGCAAGCCCGATAAGTTCAGAAGAGATAGTGCAGAGGATTGTTGGCAGGTTTAACAGGCAAAGTGAGCTTGTCTTTGATGGTAGGATCAGAGTGTGCATCGATGGCAAAACAGGAACAAAGTAAGCTCAGGAGGAATTAGCGCAGAGTCGAATACAGGTCATAGGTGTGCACCAGGGATAAGGTCAACTCATTGCTAAAGCTCAAGAGAGATAGCATACTCAGGATCTCAGACGGATCAAAGGTCGAGGCCCTTGACACTTAGAAATTCTTCCAAGTAAGGAGGATGAGTAAGCTCGGGAAGAGAAGCATCAGAGATCGTTGGATCCCATCCTGAATTCCCGATGGTCGTCAGAATTGATTGTAGACAAGAAGAACGCGCAGAAGAGGAGGATAGATCTTAGGCGTCAGATCTGAGCGTAAGATC
>SNQJ01S0219821.1:0-15182 GCA_010110895.2 Picea sitchensis
GAGATACAATGCCCCAACAACACTTTTTAAGGCTCCAAGCCTTCCGAGGCTATAACACAAAGAGCTTAACCTTGAATATCAATATTGATTATACCCATACCACCTCAATCCCTCAATGTATAATGAAGCCTCCAATGGATTATGTGGAAACATATCCTTCAAAATTGGTCCAAAGATAGGTCTTGAGGTATTTCTACAATCCCTTATAGGCATACCACCTCAATCCCTCAATGTATAATGAAAACTCCAATTGATTATGTGGAAATATATCCTTCAAAATTGGTCCAAAGATAGAGCTTGAGGTATTTCTACAATCCCCTATAGGCATTATATGGAAATGCCTAGTGAGTATCATAGACATGGGTGGCTACATTTGTTGATGGAAAGATGGGTTGAAGAAGAAGGGGTTTGTTAGCGTCAGAAGTCACTCCTGGATTGCTTGCAAGAGCAGAGCCTGACACCCATCAGTTTAATGTCACGATTGTTTTAAAGGGGTGATCGAATGGAAGCAAACTCAGAACAGTCGTCTCAACTTAGAAACTAGGCCAGGCATGCACGGGTGAGTGAGGTCTTAGATAAAATTCAAACAGTGAGTTGTAGTAAAGGCGAGTAGGGGGAAGACTTGCATGAGAAAAGTGCGAAAGTCTATCATAAACATCAGGTTTGTGACAGACTGAAGGAGAAAGCATCCGAACGCAAGATCCTCTTACATTCAAACACAAAAGACCAGAGAATACAATAATGTCACAACAAATCCTTTATCATAACATAACTGCAACAATCCATGCGAATCCTTCGATCATGAACTCTCTGGTATGAGACGAAAACTTAGATGGAAAAGGAGAACTGTTTGTCATAAAACAAGAAATCTCAAACACAGATACATAACCCAGAAAACTAGAATGTTTACTGAAACTTTACAGTCAGGAGCTTAGCTCTACCATCGATAGATACAAAAATGGCGAAAACGCCTTCATATACTCAGAACAACAACAACAGAGAAATCAAGATACTGCATTGAAGGCTTTGCGTCTGCATGGCTTTCTGACAGTCAACCTCTGAGAGATCGTGCAACTTATGTCAGACGCAATCTAATTCTTTGACAGTTCCAACGGCGAATCGACGTGCCTTCAATTCGTTGCCGTGCTTTCCCATTATGGCAGAGGCGACGTCTAACCACCACCAACCGCTTCAATAACTGCTTCGTCGGGATTGAGGATGGCCCGACCAACTTGGCATTTTTGGGACGTGGAGGGCCTCTTGCGCTGCCACCTGGAATAACTGACTGACTTGGAGAATGAGCGTGGAGGCCAGCGCGAAGGATGGGGCGCATGACATGAGTGGTGGCGTCGGATCATGAGGGCGTGGAGGAAGTGCCGAGGTGCGAGGGGGCGACAGAGGAGGGCACCTGGCGGAAGACAATAGGCGGAAAGGGGAAGAGGAAAGATAATGGACTTGCGCCTTGGCGAGGTGCTGACGTGGAAAGGAGCGGGACACATGGCAAGCGACGAGTGGATGATGAGAAGGAAGGAGGATTACGTGGACCAAAGAGGGGAGGTGGATGGATGACACACGACAGCAGGAGAAAGGCAGTTATGGAAGATGACATGACGGGAGAAGGGTCCACGCTGGCTAAACACAGAGCAGCTGAGAATGATGGGGTCGCGCGAGCGCCGTTGATCCGGGCGCTAAGATCTCGGCCGTCGAAAAGCTGTGCCCCCGATTCCGGACCCCCCCCTCCGCTTAAAGGTAGAAAGGCAGGGGGGGTCTGGAATGGTATTTATCGCCGTTGATCCGGGCGCGTTGATCTGGACCGTTGAAGAGATGTGCCCGCGATTCCGGACCCCCCCCCGCTTAAAGGTAGAAAGGCGGGGGGGGGGGTCCGGAATTCTATACGCGCCGTTGATCCGGGCGCGCGAATCGCTGCCGTTTGAACCTGCTCGTCACTTACCACGGGCGCATTATCACCCAAAACTTAGGACAAGTGGGTTTTTCACCCATTCTTTTTCATTCTAACCCCCCTTACAAGAAATATCGCTAATAGGGTTGATACCCAAAGCCTTGAGCATAGCTAGGATGAAGGGACACTCCCACCTTATCATATGCCTTCTAAAAAACAAACTCGATAAATAGAGCATCATAGCCCATGCCATGCCTTCGCAAATCATGATGATGTTGTCAAGAATACACCGCCTTTTAATTAATCTAGTATGCTATGGTCTTATAAATTTTGGAAGAATATGCTAAACTCTCAAAACAACAACCTTTTCTAATATTTTATAGGACATGTGTAACAATAGGATGGGCCTCCAACTTCTAATTAGTGGCCTGCCAACCTTGAAAATAAATTTATTGATTCCTTCGTTTAAGATTTTTTCGAATGATTGTTTTTTTAGTGCTTCCTTTAACACTTGCAACAGGTGTAGGTAGACAAAATCCTAGTTAGCCTTGTAAAATTCACAAGGAAATTTGTCTAGTCCTAGCGACTTGCCATTCATCATTTCTAAAAGCACCATAGAAAGCTCATCCAACTTTAGCAGCTAGCACAAAATATTTTCTGGGAGTCGGACAACTTGCATACAACCACATCCACGGGTTTACATGGCCACTCGACATTCCTCATTTATACCTTGAGATTGAAACACCATATTATAATAGGCTACAAACTCCTTTTCAATTTCAACATGTTAAGTGACTCCCCTCAAGTGTCTTCAGATATTTGCAAGGGCTCCTTTGTGTTACACATCAAAATTACTCACTTCAATAATGACATGTTGTCGTTGTTACAAGTCTCGCTTTTTAGCCATAAGTGTTGCAAGTGTCGCAGACATCATACAGTCATCTTTCCCATGTCGTGTCTCAAACAAAATCACAAGGACACCTCAAAGACTGGTTTAAGAAGGAGAAATCCTTTGATGAAGAGTACAAAGATTTTACCATGGAAAAAACAACTCAAAAGTCATTTTTGAAGGCCAACGCTCCCCTACCCACTGTCAGGGAGTGCCAATGCTCCCTACCCTTCTTCGGGGGAGCGTTCCAGCACTCTGTGCACCCTTCTGGGGGAGCGCTGGGCTTTTTTAAGGAAATTTTGGGCAGCGCTCCCCTACCCACTGTTAGGGACTGCCAGTGCTCCTTGACCTCCTTTAGGGGAGCGTTGCAACACTCTGTGCCCCATTCTAGGGGAGAGTTGGGCTATTTGAAGAAATCTTGGGCTGTTGAGGAAAATCAGGGAAAGATCCCCCTCATCTCTGGAGTTGGTTGGATTCAAATCTGAGGTCAAGGCTAGATCTTAGGGAGGATCCACAACTGATGGAGACGGATCCTCAACCTATACCAAGAATCTCTAAGGTGGTTGGGTCTCTCCAAGCTTATATAAGGAGGCCTTCTCATGGTGAAATAGAGGGAGCTTTAGAGATACCAAACTTATGATCTCATGAGAAGAGGTATGGAGGACATTGAAGGCATCAAACTTATGATGTCATAAGGGAGATAATCAATGAATCATAGTCATTTTGATTGTGGATTATTTCAGCAAGGGGCTAGATAAGGAGAGCTGGAAGAGGCTGTTGCAACTTCATCAAAGGTCTATAAGTATTTCTATCGAGTTCTCATTAATACATGTGCTTGGCCTGTTTCTTTCAAGGTTGTGTATGCCTACATGAACTTGTCTTTGATAGATAGATCTAGTTTTGAATTAATCATGGTAGATTGTGAATTTGTTTTGTCTTTGTTGTTATTGGATTGCAGGACTTGTTGAAGAGCTTGGTGATCAAGGCTCAACTTGGACAGGGCAAGGACAAAAATTGTAAAAAGGTACATCTTTTTCCTTTTCTCTATTTGATTGACTTAGCGAGGTTTAAAAGGATGCCAGTGACCAACGTTAGCACCTTTCTGTCTTGATCTTAGAGAATTAGGGTTCAATATGAAATCCACTTGTCCGCAGGGGGATTTTCCTGTCACAAAAATTGGCGACTCCACTGAGGATCGAAGCCTTCAGTTTTGGTTTCTTTTCCTTGGTCTTGTTTTTGGCCTTTTCTCACATTTAGACCTTATTCATGCTGTGTCTCTAATTATTAGATGTGTTGTTGGGTCTTAAATTCATTCCATACACACTTAATTTCTGGTTTTCCTGAGTTTTTTTTAGTTCTAGGCATTTTTTTGACTTTCTGAGAGCCCAACGCTCCGCTGCCTCTACTACCAGAGTGTTGAGACTCCCTTGCAGCCTCTCACATAGCGTTGCAATGCTTTGGTGCCCTTTAGACCAGAGCACTGGTCTTTTTCTTGTAAAAACCTTATGGAGAGTTAATCTTTGAGTCCTTTTTTGTTGATTTCACCTTCTCAAGTTTACTACCATCTCAGTGTGTCCCTGTTTTGGCCAACAACCTATTGATTTCTGAGAATTGATTATACTTTGTTTGGATTTTTTGACGTTTTTTCCTTACTTTGAGTCACTCTTTTTTCTTGAAATTTGGAGTTGACCCACTGCTTTTTCACTTATTTGGTTGAATGAAAGTTGTTGTAAGGGAATTCAGAGATCTGTGCACCATTCCATTTGATCTTTGAGGTCATTTTTTCAGGCATTTTCTTCTGTTTTGAGATTTTTGGTTTTCTTTTTGAATTTGGTTTTCTTTGTGTTTCTTGCTTGATCATAACAAGAGTGTGTTTTGTTTATGTGAAGTTTGCTTCTGATTGTCTAAATCTCACATATCTTGAAGTTTGATTGATATAGGAAGCTTTACATCAAGTTGATTATCATTCACATATAAACAAAAGGATATATTTTCATGGTTTGTTTTTGGATATTAGAATGACTTTCTGAATATTTTAGCATCATATTGGATTCTTGATTGAGAAACGGTTGCATGAGGTTATTGCATCTTAGTGTTTGACAGTGAAAGATAAATTTTCTTCTCCTTCCCTTAAATAGACATTCATCGAAAGAAAAGACTGCTTATCATTTCTTGTGCATTTTTGGGAATTGAGTCATAATACCATCTGTTTCACTTTCATACACCCCTAAGTAAATAACAACTACAAAATCAACGCTAATTAAAATTGATCTAGAACTTTTTGTTTTTAGAATCTTCCACCAACATTAGACTAGGATTAGCGCTTTGGATTAGGCTATGAGTACAAATCTCCAAAGCATTCAAAAAAACATTAGCATCTTGCGATAGAGAGAGCAAATCCAATTGTCGTATAGGCTTTCTGGGATCCCCCTCTCACACAGGGGTTACGCACGAGGTCGCGTTCGTGAGAGTTATGAAGATTATCCTTCCGTGGTTCAACCGTTCGTAGTAGTCAGATCATATATTGGGGGTTCTTCTTGAGGTTCAACTGTCTTCATTTGGTCTCGGTGCTTCGTGAATTCCAAATCCGTTCAGGATCCTCTGGAGTTCTACCGGTCCACTTGTCCTCAGTTCTCTTGAAGGATTTCAGACTTGTTATCCTACCCATACATTTGGACTGAAATGTCAACGGTACCCGACCAGGCGCTGACTGCGAGTTGGTGTCCTTAGTAGCCATAAAATTCAAGGTCTTACACAAGGTGACAGTGAAGAGAAGTCTCACTGTACCTGTAATGAACATTGGTCAAACTCACTCGGGCTCCTTGGAGGGTAAATCCACAATTACTGCGTGGAAGCTTGCACTAAGGCGTAAGTTCGTTAAGCATGTCGCCAACGTAACTGATCCACCTGCTCTATCCTCGACCCTTCCTATATTGATCTCGCGGCGTTGGATTTCATCACCAACTAGTGGTTTCATTGTGGGAAGTTTTGTTTGATTGTTTGCTTCTTAGATTCATAGCGTGTGTTGTTTGTTTTACTTAGTGGACCTTAGGTCGAGTCAATGTTAATGGCATCAACTCCTGGGAGTACCAATGGAGGAACCCCTTGTCCCGGGGAACCTTTCACCTTTCCTTCTTTTGGAAACATTGGTCCTCCGTACATTGCCACACTGAGTCTTCTAGGACTCACCATCGGATTACCGGTTTGGTTGTTCCCCACTCCGGTGATCTCGAATATTCCCAGTGCTTCAACTGCACCTAACACTTTAGATGTAAGTACACCACCCACACATCAACCTCATGTCGACTTTTCTCCTTCTTCACCCATTAAGTCTCCTTCCCTTTCTCCTTCTTCGTCTAGTGAAAGATCTAAAGCAAGTAGCTAGGGGTCTAACTAACTTGTATTACCTACTTTATAAATTATAATTATAGACACCAACATTAGAGACATCTAATATTGTCTTGGAACCCCTCTTAAAAAAGTCACACTCCTAAGAACCAAGGGTCTCAACCAAAGGTTTCTTATCCTCTAAAAGAATAGGTGACCACCAAATCAAATGATCATTAAGAGAAAGGCTTTCATCTACCATCTCAATAAAATTTTAACAGTCTCCCAAACGTTCCAGATACTATTATCCATAAAGCCTTTGATCTTAACATTGGCCAAGGTGACAATGAGATATTTCAAGCTCAAACTCGACTGATACATTTTTTCTCCAAGGAGCTCCTCAAGAGATACAATGCCCCGACAACACTTTTTAAGGCTCCAAGCCTTCCGAGGCTATAACACAAAGAGCTTAACCTTGAATATCAATATTGATTATACCCATACCACCTCAATCCCTCAATGTATAATGCAGACTCCAATGGATTATGTGGAAACGTATCCCTCAAAATTGGTCCAAAGATAGGGCTTGAGCTATTTCTACAATCCCCTATAGGCATACCACCTCAATCCCTCAATGTATAAGGCAAACTCCAATTGATTATGTGGAAATATATCCTTCAAAATTGGTCCAACGATAGAGCTTGAGGTGTTTCTACAATCCCCTATAGGCATTATATGGAAATGCCTAGTGAGTATCATAGACATGGGTGGCTACATTTGTTGATGGAAAGATGGGTTGAAGAAGAAGGGGTTGATACCCAAAGCCTTGAGCATAGCTAGGATGAAGGGACACTCCCACCTTATCATATGCCTTCTAAAAAAAAAACTCGATAAATAGAGCATCATAGCCCATGCCATGCCTTCACAAATCATGATGATGTTGTCAAGAATACACCCCCTTTTAATTAATCTAGTATGCTAGGGTCTTATAAATTTTGGAAGAATATGATAAACTCTCAAAACAACAACCTTTTCTAATATTTTATAGGACATGTGTAACAATAAGATGGGCCTCAAACTTCTAATTAGTGGCTTGCCAACCTTGAAAATAAATTTATTGATTCCTTCGTTTAAGATTTTTTCGAATGATTGTTTTTTTAGTGCTTCCTTTAACACTTGCAACAGGTGTAGGTAGACAAAATCCCAGTTAGCCTTGTAAAATTCACATGGAAATTTGTCTAGTCCTAGCGACTTGCCATTCATCATTTCTAAAAGCACCATAGAAAGCTCATCCAACTTTAGCAACTAGCACAAAATATTTTCTGGGAGTCGGCAACTTGCATACAACCACATCCACGGGTTTACATGGCCACTCGACATTCCTCATTTATACCTTGAGATTGAAACACCATATTATAATAGGCTACAAACTCCTTTTCAATTTCAACATGTTAAGTGACTCCCCTCAAGTGTCTTCAGATATTTTCAAGGGCTCCTTTGTGTTACACATCAAAATTACTCACTTCAATGATGACATGTTGTCGTTGTTACAAGTGTCGCTTTTTAGCCATAAGTGTTGCAAGTGTCGCAGACATCATACATTCATCTTTCCCATGTTGTGTCTCGAACAAAATCACAAGGACACCTCAAAGACTGGTTTAAGAAGGAGAAATCCTCTGATGAAGAGTACAAAGATTTTACCATGGAAAAAACCACTCAAAAGTCATTTTTGAAGGCCAACGCTCCCCTACCCACTGTCAGGGAGTGCCAATGCTCCCTTCCCTTCTTTGGGAAGCGTTCCAGCACTCTGTGCACCCTTCTGGGGGAGTGCTGGGCTTTTTTAAGGAAATTTTGTGCAGTGCTCCCCTACCCACTGTCAGGGACTGCCAGTGCTCCTTGACCTCCTTTAGGGGAACATTGCAACACTTTGTGCCCCATTCTAGGGGAAAGTTGGGCTATTTGAAGAAATCTTGGGCTGTTGAGGAAAATCAGGGAAAGATCCCCCTCATCTCTGGAGTTGGTTGGATTCGAATCTGAGGTCAAGGCTAGATCTTAGGGAGGATCCACAACTGATGGAGAAGGATCCTCAACCTATCCCAAGAATATCTAAGGTGGTTGGGTCTCTCCAAGCTTATATAAGGAGGCCTTCTCATGGTGAAATAGAGGGAGCTTTAGAGATACCAAACTTATGATCTCATGAGAAGAGGTATGGAGGACATTGAAGGAATCAAACTTATGATGTCATAAGGGAGATAATCAATGAATCGTAGTCATTTTGATTGTGGATTATTTGAGCAAGGGGCTGGATAAGGAGAGCTGGAAGAGGCTGTTGCAACTTCATCAAAGGTCTGTAAGTATTGCTATCGAGTTCTCATTAATACATGTGCTTGGCCTGTTTCTTTCAAGGTTGTGCATGCCTACATGAACTTGTCTTTGATAGATAGATCTAGTTTTGAATTAATCATGGTAGATTATGAAGTTGTTTTGTCTTTGTTGTTATTGGATTGCAGGACTTGTTGAAGACCTTGGGGATCAAGGCTCAACATTGGTCCTCTGTACATTGCCACACTGAGTTTTCCAGGACTCACCATCGGATTACCGGTTTGGTTGTTCCCCACTCCGGTGACCTTGAATATTCCCAGTGCTTCAACTGCACCTAACACTTTAGATCTAAGTACACCACCGAGACATCAACCTCATGTCGACTTTTCTCCTTCTTCACCCATTAAGTCTCCTTCCCTTTCTCCTTCTTCGCTTAGTGAAAGATCTAAAGCAAGTAGTCAGGTTGATAAGAAGAAGAAGAAACAGAAAGAGAAGAAGAAAAAGAACCCGAAAAGGACCAAGCCTCCAACCATATCAGATGTTGGATCCAAGAACCCAACTACTATTAATCGTACTGGGAGTGTTGATAAGGTCGACAAGATTAAAACGAAGAATATGAAACCCAAATTCGCTTGTAGTCTTTGTAAGGGTGACCACTTTCTGAGGGATTACCCTGGTCTTCCCAAGTTCTTAGAAATGTGGTCCTCCACATCATCGGCCTCTACTAGACATGCTGGTGATGCCCTGACAACTAGTGACGTTAAGGTTGGTAAGAAGAATACAACTGTCAAATTTCCTTGTATGTTATGCGAAGGTGATCATTATTCTTACCTTTGTCCTCGTATGAATGAGGCTTCTTCTCTTTTGGAAAAGCTTCAACTTCCAACTGATTGTCATAATATTTCCCCCAACCCATCGTTAGTTGATGAAATGGTCAATTCGGTTCCATCCCGGTCAATCCAGTTGATCAGGTGGTCAATCTGGTTTCATCCTCGATAGAACCACTAACCAAAGTAGCTGATCCAATTTCGTCATCGATCAGCCCCACTTTTCATCTGAAAAGTGAAACCCAAGTGATTGATCCAGTCTCGTCATTGGTTAGTCCCACCCTTCCTCTGAAGAGTGCCAACGTAGTCGATCCCACTCCTCGTCTGACGAGTGCCAAAGCGGTTGCTCCGGTCCCTTCATCGATCAGTCCGGTTGATCATGTCGTCAATCTGGTCACGTCCTTAGTTGAACTAGTTGACAAAGTGGTTGATCCGATCCCATCTTCGGTTGATCCCACTCTCCCATTAGAGAGTGCAACCCAAGCGGTCGATCTGTTTCCACCTGTTGACCCCATTCTTCCCTTGGAGAATGAAACCCAAGTGGTCGATTTGATGTCGTTATCAATTGATTCTACTCTCCCGCTAGAGAGTAAACCCGATTATGCCCACGTTTTTCTCGTTGATACAAAATCTACCGTGTTGGGGGGCATTAATCCCTCTCCTGCGAAACCCCCTCCAAGTAATGAGGCCATCCTTTTTGATTGGGGTGTGCTAACTGGACCTCGTCTTCCCTCTCACATTCCCTTCAAGATTACAATATAGGTTTGTGGTCGGGACGTTCCCCATGCACTGATAGATTAAGGTTCGTCCGTTAGTATTTTGTCCTCTATTGCTTCGCAAGCTTTGGGTTATCCTCAGCTTGTGCCAGTTACCCAGACTCTATTCGCTTTTAATAAAAGAACCAATCACCCTTTAGGGATCCTTCCTTAGTTTCCCGTAACTTTGGGAGGGAAAACTGTTTTTATTGATGCTATGGTAGTCCAGGTACCCTTGGATTTCGATTTACTCCTTGGGCGAGATTATGTCTATGCCATGAAAGCTATTGTGTCCATTCTCTTTCGTGTGATATCTTTCCCTCACGATGGAATAATGTTGACTATTGATCAACTTTTGTTTATTGGCCCTGACTTGACCATCAACCCAATGAACTCCCTAAATGGTTCTTATATGTAGCCGGTATCACCCCTGCCACAAGTCAATTATGTGGCATTGTCTCCCATGACTTCAACTTCCGATGACTTAGATCTGGTAGTTGAAATGGTGATTTCTTCGATAGGGCTATTGGAGCCTGATCTCCTTACCCCTATCACGGACCCCAACATGTGTTCCCTCTGAAGCATTGTTCTTCCATCCAGTGAAGATCTCTTAGAAGCCATGATAGAGTTTTGTCCCTTGACATGGTGTCCTTCTAGAGCGTTATCCTCTTGGAATCCATGATCAAGAAAAGGTCACGAGCATAGTTTTGCTTCTCTGTAGCAAGCTCGTTAAAAAATGAAACAGAACTCTGGGGATTGAACCTAGATCCTTGAGCATAGTTCTTTTCTTGTGTCAAGCTCGTTAAAAAATGAAACAATCACCTCTCCCATCAGGTCGAGTCTCTTGCTAGATCTCGTAGATGTCGAGTCAAGTCTTTTGTTAGGTCTCGTATTTGAACCTTCATTTCATCCACCTGAATCCTTTTTCTCCATCTAGTACAGAATTTGGTGACAACCTCAAAGTCGGTGAATGAATTGAAGCTTGGGGGGGCATGTCTCCAACGTTTGATTATCATTCGGGAGTTATGCCGCTAGATTTTCAAGCTGGGGGCAGAGTACCAGCCATCCATGGGTATTCCAACTTTTGGAATTTACGTTGGGAATTTACAAGCATACTTTAATTTTGTTTCAATCTTGTCTAAAATTGAAACCAATACCGAGCTTAGTCTTTGTTCTTTCTTACACTCGAAAAAACATGAGAATGTAACCGAGTAGACTTTTATCACTTTTTCGGACTCGTAAAGGTTATACGAAAAAGGAACCCCTTGGATTCTCATTTAAGCTCTTTTCAGACTGTCTAAACATGAAAATATTGTCGAGTGATCTTGCTTCCTTTTCCACTCGTTAAAATGTTTGAAAGGGCGTCTTTCGAGTGATAATTTATCTCTTTTTCGGCCTCACAACACTAACATTACGAAAAAGGACAACATTGGTGTCGTCTTTAAGTTCTTTTCAGACTCTCTAAACATGAAAAATCATCGAGTTTACCTTCTCTGGACTCGTTAAACAATCATACATTGAAGGGACTATACGAGACCGACCCTTACTTCTTCCAGTTCGTTAAACAAAGGAAGAGGGACTTACCGAAGGTGAGTTATATCGAGCATGTGTTACCCTCCTCAAACTCGTTAAATTAAAAAGAGGTACTCGTCTATCTGGATGGGGGAAAAAGTTGAAGGAAGCAAGCCATGCATTTTTTTAAAACATCACCAATCACTCTTACAGTCGCCCTTGAACACGAGACTTTGTCTTTGTATACATTTTAATCCGCTGAACCTCTACACTGAACCAATCCTCTGAGTTTCTTTACTCCTTTGGGTCACTCAACGAAAGTCACAGTATCCACTACATAATCATGTTTTGGTCCATGTCATGTTTCTGTTGTTGTGCCTCAGTGTTCAAGGGAAGTATCTGCCTTGAGAGTTAGCCATCACAAATATCTTGTTTCAATAATCATGTCAGTCCATGTTCATTTGATCTACCAATTTACATCTCTGTGTTAGTTTCGTGTCATTGATGGGGGAATACATCAAGGCCCTACTGTGACAAGTCTATTCTTGTCGAATTCAACACATTATCTAGGAACTAGACTTAGAAACCAATTAGTACCTTGGGACCTGCATGCCTCAATGGCATGCCTCCTCACTTCCGAAAGTGGGTTTACATCATTGACCCATGATCGGATGATTCCACGAATGTTCGACTTCAACTCATTTATTCACATTCGCTGGAATGTACTAGGGTACCTTGGGAATCATTGACATCAATGGTGATTTCCCTCGCACTTGTTAACGATTTACATCATTGGCTGGCAATCAAGTGGTTTCTACCATGTTCGACATCAGGACATCTATTCACATGGTTAGATTCGTACAACATCAGGATTGGTAAGAAGACCCTGGGATGAGCAATCACTCTGATATGTACTTTACTTAGGTTGCAATAGAGTTTCTCTTGAATATTGACACATATACTGTCACATAGATCCACTTTGTATTGTTTCGTGGCTATGTCTTGTCGTCTCGTAGATCCACTGTGTATTTTTCGTGGCTACGATCAGTTCATGTCATGGAAGTATAGATCCACATTGTATCTTCGGTGGCTATACCTTTTTGTTAATACAATTATGGATCCACAGTGTATTTTATGGTGGCCATACCTTGCAAGTCTTTATCACCCAAGCATAGGTATCCCTGCCTTGGGTTTGAAACATGTCATAATATTTGTTTGATGGTTGTGTGCAACTTCTACCAGGTTCTCTGCGTCCATACCCTTGCTCGAAAAAGTCTACAAAGTACTTCAGTCATCAGTTTCTATCTTCTAACTTTGCACTTTGGGGGGCAATCTGTTACACATCAAAATTACTCACTTCAATGATGACCTATTGCCGTCGTTACAAGTGTCACAAGTGTCGTTTTTTAGCCATAAGTGTCGCATACATCATATAGTGATCTTGCCCATGTCGTGTCTCGAACGACATCACAAGGACACCTCAAAGACTGGTTTAAGAAGGAGAAATCATCTGATGAAGAGTACAAAGCTTTTACCATGGAAAAAACCACTCAAAAGTTATTTTTGAACGCCAACGCTTCCCTACCCACTGTCAGGGAGTGCCAGCGCTCCCTACCCTTCTTTGGGGGAGCGTTCCAGCACTCTGTGCACCCTTCTGGGGGAGTGTTCCAACACTCTGTGCACCCTTCTGGGGGAGCTTTGGGCTTTTTTAAGGAAATTTTTGGCAGCGCTCCCCTACCCACTGTCAGGCACTGCCAACGCTCCTTGACCTCCTTTGGGGGAGCATTGCAACACTCTGTGCCCCATTCTGGGGGAGTGCTGGGTTGTTTCAGGAAATCTTGGGTTGTTGAGGAAAATCAAGGAAAGATCCCCCTCATCTCTGGAGTTGGTTGGATTCGAATCTAAGGTCAAGGATGGATCTCAGGGAGGATCCAAAACTGATGGAGAAGGATCCTCAACCTATCCTAAGAATCTCTAAGGTGGTTGGGTCTCTCCAAGCTTATATAATGAGGCCTTCTCATGGTGAAATAGAGGGAGTTTTAGAGATACCAAACTTATGATCTCATGAGAAGTGGTATGGAGGACATTGAAGGCATCAAACTTATGATCTCATAAGGGAGATAATTAGTGAAGCATAGTCATTTTGATTGTGGATTATTTGAGCAAGGGGTTGGACAAGGAGAGCTGGAAGAGGTTGTTGCAACTTCATCAAAGGTCTGTAAGTATTGCTATCGAGTTCTCATTAATACATGTGCTTGGCCTGTTTCTTTCAAGGTTGTGTATGCCTACATGAACTTGTCTTTGATAGATAGATCTAGTTTTGAATTAATCATGGTAGAATAAGAAGTTGTTTTGTCTTTGCTGTTATTGGATTGCAAGACTTGTTGAAGAGCTTGAGGATCAAGGCTCAACTTGGACTGGGTAAGGACAAACATCGTAAAAAGGTACATCTTCTTCATTTTCTCTATTTGATTGACTTAGCTAAGTTTAAAAGGATGCCAGTGACCAAAGTTAGCACCTTTATGTCTTGATCGTAGAGATTTAGGGTTCAAGAGGAAATCCACTTGTCCGTAGGGGGATTTTCCTGTAACACTTTGGCAGCCAAAGACTAAAATTAGTCTTTAGTTGGCATATCTTGTTCAACGCCAATGCCCCAGAGCCCTCAATTAACCACCATTGGCACTTAGATTTGGCAACTTTGTCATGGTGTTGGAGCTTGGTTTCCTAGGCCTGTAATTCTTCATCAAACAGGTTGACTTGCAACTTCTGCCCATCTAATTCCAGATCTTGTTTAACAACCAACCACTTGTTTTTTCAAAATATTACTATTAAAATTGCCTCATACAAAAAATAAATGCATGGCTATCAAGGGAGTTCCTATTACTAACAATACATATACTCTTAACGAAAAAACAAAACTTGCCGTCAAAAAATAATATTCTTAGCCATAGTTACTTCCAAATACACACAATATGCAATGCTTTTATATCTGATTAACATTAAGTGACAAAGACACATATGCTAGAACAAGTCTCTGTCTAGAATAATACTATTCCAAATGATTTCTAATACATTACAATCATCTATGTTAAGGTGATGGGAAATGTGTGGACCAATTTTTAAGTTTGCAACTCACCAAGTGTTAAACTTAAATCCCCTAAACACTGGAAGTGAATAGAGTGAATAAGACAAAATAACCAACACTGTATCATGATTGATTACTTCCTCCTCTTCTCTTGGTATATCTTAGAGTGTTTCTAAATATCTTTAACTCTAAGCTCAATGCTTTGTTGATGTCTAAGATTATATTCTCCATACAACTCTATTGTTTTATGCTTGTAGGGTGGGTGAGTGACTTTCATAGATTAGTTGGGCACCATGAAATGTATGTTGGAGCACTCAAAGCAGGTCCATTAGCTTCTTCAATTAAAATTTGTGTTCTCAATTTTTACAACTTCTCTATGATCCTCGCTTTTATTTTCCATTCATTAAATCAAAATGAAAAATAGCTACCCATATCAATCAATCTTGCAATCAACAAATTCACAATCTTAAGAGTTTGTGCTTTCAAATCTTAAAATGTTGAAACATCAAAATTTTCTCACATCCAAATGGTCACCAACATTGACAACGAAGGTGTTGGGAATGGT
>SNQJ01S0219822.1:2466-17648 GCA_010110895.2 Picea sitchensis
ATGACAAAGTGAATTGAAGAAGGAAGTACATGTAGGCCCTGAAAATAATTAAAGAAAAGAATTACAAAATAAGAAAGTGTCAAGTCGGCCCTAATTTTAAAAGGAAGTGACATAAATGGTATAAATAAATATCATTATACATTTATTTGATACACAAGTCGAATTTCATAGGAAATCAGAAGTAAAGAAGCCCAAATTTCAAGGGAGGATGAAGTCTTTTGGTGATGTGTTCTAACATATGTTATTTTCAGGTCATATTACCATTTTCACTATAACTTTTTTTCTAGAACGATTCAGATGGTGAAATTGCTATGGTATTGAGAAGACATATCAAGGTACATGTGGTAAAATTTAATCTCTGGACTCACTATAATTATGGAGATACACTCTGTAGAAGATAGGGTTTTTGACTAGTCCTGAAGCTAGTCAATAAACAAGAGTTCTGGGTAAAACAATCATAAATTATTCATAGAGAATCCAAATGAAGTGGGACAAATTGCATTGGAAATATTACGCACTATAGTTTCTTGTGTGCGAGTTTCAGAATCAGATGTTAAATATTGAGCACGGGGAATTCTGTACAAGTTTGGTCTTCTGAATAAACCAGAATTGAACAAGGTCTACCATTCTCTCTGTAACTTATTTTTAGGGAGGATTCAATGAGTGCAACTAGGAGAATTTTCATAGAATAAATTGAGTAATATTATCTATAGTATTAGAGTATTCCAAGAATTAAAGAATTCCATAAATTGAATAAGTCTCAGGAAGCATTATTAGGTTATATGTGATAGTTGGTTGATGGTGATGATTTAATGTAAACTTTTATTATCTCTCATATATTCTTAGGTGGAAGGAAGGAGAAAGGATGGAGAGTTCAAATATCTCTTGATATTGGAGGATTGTATCTTACTCTTGGAGGTTTATCCCTCCCTTTACATTTGGAAGCTGTAGCTACCTTTGGAAGTCATTACTTCCCTTGAACAATAACTATTGATTATTTCTCATATATTTTGCATGGTGTATTGGTGTAAATCTTATACTATTGTTCATTGCTCATTGAATATAATTGAATGGTTTAAGTATAAGTTGAAAAAGGTTTTAAATTGTACTTGATAATGATTCACCCCTCTCTCAGTATCAATAGTGGTTACATTTACATTTACAATACAGACATAATGGCCTTTTTGCATCTAGTCTCATGAGCCTCAAAAACAAAAGAACAAACATATATACAAAGGCTCTCTTGCCTTAATATTGTGCACTTAAACTGATGTGTGTGGAATCTTGGAATGTGCACACTATTATTTTATTGTGCCATCCTTATGAATTTACACATGTGCACGTTATAATATGGAATGTGCACACAAAACTAAGTACAAGACTTGATACAAACAACTCACCAGCTTATATACATATGTAAATTTATATTTACATTTACAGTTGGGTTCGACCTAGGGGTATTACATTCCCCTCCCCCTTATTTATGCACTGTCCTCAGTGCATTAAATACACATTTACAATCAAAATTTTCAAAAGTCTTCAAAAATATGTGGGTACTCTGCCTGCATAGCATCCTCATGCTCCCAAGTTTCATCCTCGGGACCATACCAAGTCCATTGGACCTTTACTAGCCATATGGCTTGATTCCAGAGCTTCTTTATCTACTGGTCCAATATGCACATCGGGTGCACTTGAAAATCACATTCTTTCTCCACCCGAATCACATTCCAATGAATGACATGATTAGCATCAAGTACATACTTTTTAGGTAATCAAACATGGAATACATTATGAATACACATTGATTCAAGTAAGGAAAAAATGTATGCTACATGTCCAATCCTTTCCAATATTTCAAACGAACCACAATAACGAGCTGCCAACTTGGAACAATTTCCCAACTTTAGGGAACTTCTCTTAGCCTTTACTTTTAAGAACACATGGTCACCCACTTTAAATTCTTTGTGAGTTTTTCCTTTATCATCAGAATTTTTTAGTATGTCTTGGGCAACTTTCAAATTTTGTTTTATTTTCATTATTTGCTCTTTTATTTCCCTGAGTAATTATGGCCCAACTATTGCTCTATCTGCTAGGTTGTCCCAACTTACCGGTGTGTTGTACTTTCTTCGATAAAGTGTCTCAAATGGGATCATTTTTAAAGATGTTTGGTACCCATTGTTATAAGATAACTCCACCAAATGTAAATAATCCTCTCATTTAGATGGTTTATCCATCACATACATCCTTAACATGTCTTCTATCACCCGATTCACCATTTCTGCTTGCCCATCTGACTCTGGATGATAAGTTCTGCTAAAATGCATATTTGTTCCAAATCCTTTGAACAATCCTTTCAAAAAGTTTGATGTAACATTTGGATATTTGTTAGACACAATTGTCTTGGGTATTCCATGTAATCGAGTTATTTCTCTCATATAAATATCAACTATGTTATCTTTCTTCTGAGTGATCTTTACTGAAATAAAATGGATAGCTTCAGTAAGCTTATCCACCACTACCATGATATAATCATGTTGCTTGCTAGTTCTAGGTAGTTTAGTGATAAAATTCATTGTTACAACTTCCCATTTCCACTCAGGAATGAGAAATGGTTGTATAAAACCAGTTTGGTGTCTATGCTCAGCCTTGATCTTTTGACATTCCAAACACTTGGAAATAAAAATCAACAACTTCTTTCTTCATTCCTTTCCAATAATATTGTCTCTTGACAACTAAAATAGTTTTATGGTATCTTGGGTGCCCAACATAAGGCACATTATGCATTTCTCTCAATATCAGATTTTTTAATTCATGGGAATTTGACACATAAATTATTCCCCCGTACATGAGAATTTCATCATTTTCTAGCTTATAGTCTTCAATTTTTTGTTGTAAACTACATTGATAAAGTTTTTACCTTACCTCCATGTATTTCTAATATGATTTTGCATCCTCTAAAATTATATCTTTCAAATATGATTGGTACATGCTAATGGATGTAGCATGCATCTCATGCACCCTCCTACTGAGTGCATCAATCACCTTGTTCTCCTTACCTTTGATATGTTTTATATGAAATTCATATTCGTTGAGGAATTATAATCACCTGCTTTGTCTGGCATTTAGAGTTGGTTGTCCAAATAAATATCTCAGACCATTATGGTATGTGTTCAACTCAAATATTTTTCCCATGAGCTAGTGCCTCCACATGTTCAGGGCATGCACTATGGCTTCCAACTCCAAATCATGAGTAGCATAGTTCTTTTCATGCTCCTTCAACTTCCTTGATTCATAACACACCACATACCCAGTTTGACTAAGGACTCCACCAAGCCCTTCTTTACATGCATCGTTGCATACAACGAAGTCTTCATTTGGATCATAAATCCTTAGTATTGGATCATTTGTTAATAAATGCTTCAAGTGTTGGAAACTTCTTTCACAATCCTGTGTTCACTCAAACTTTACACCCTTCTTTTACAAGGAAGTGATTGGGTGTGCAATGTTTGAGAATCCTTCAATAAATCTCCTATAGTAACCTGCAAGGCCCATGAATGATCTCACCTCTAAGACATTTCTTGGTGTTGTCCATCCTTCAAAGGCCCTTATCTTTACTGGATCCATTGGTATCCTTTCCTCTAAAATTATATGACCCAAATAATGAATTTTCTTATGGAAGAATGAGCACTTGCTCAATTTGGCATACAACTGATTCTCCCTCAATACCTATAATACCATCCTCAAGTGTTTCTCATGCTCTTCCTTTGACTTAGAATATATAAGAATGTCATTCAAAAAAGACAATGACAAACTTATCCAAGTATTTTCTGAAAATACCATTCATTAAACACATGAAGATAGATGGTGCATTTGATAACCCAAATGGCACCACTGTGAACTCATAATGGACATACCTTGTTAAGAAGACAATATTGCATATGTCTTCTTCTTTAATTCTTACCTGATGATAGCCTGCCTGAGATCAATCTTGGAGAATATGTTTTCATCTTTCAGCTGATCAAAGAGGTCATCGATCCTTGGCAAAGGATATTTTTTCTTCACAGTTACCTTGTTCAACTACCTGGAGTTAATGCAAAGTCTCGACATTCCATCCCTTTTCTTCACAAAAAATTCTAGGGCACCCCAAGGTGACAGACATGGGTGTATATACCCCTTCTTCCTAATCTCTTCAAGTTGCATTTGTGATTGCTTCATTTATGGTGCACTCATCATGTAAGGGGTCTTGGATACTGGGGTTGATCTAGGCATCAGATTGATGGAGAAATCAATATCTCTTTTAGGAGGTAATCATGGTATTTCTTTAAACACATCTTAAAAATCCTTTAGGACTACATAATATTCAATATTTGGAACCTTGTCTTTAGGTGTCTCTTCCATATGTGTTTCAAATATTTGACACCCTTTCTTGAGACTTTTCTTCATCTGCAAGACTGAAACTTCTCTGATGGTTACTTCCCTAGGAATTCCCTGTATTGTCCTTAAGTTCTCTTTCTCATCAAAGAAAGTAAATGCCTTATTATAACAATCTAGGACAACATGGTATTGGTCCAACCAATCCATACCAAGTAGGCAGTCATAGAAACCTAAAGGTATGGTGTTCAAATCTGCCCCGGTGCTCAATCCATTCATGTCCATTAGACATTCCTTAAGCATCTCATTAATTTTTCTTTTAGATATAGTATCTAGCTACACCAACCACAGTTTTACAAGCTTACTTCTTGGCAAATGAAATATTTCCACCATCTTAGGATCTAGATAGCTATGACTAGCTCTTGAATCAATTAAAATAACAATGGTTTGGTTTTTGATCTTACCTTCCACTTCAATCATATGTGACTGAAACTAAGCTTTCGTGTTGTCCAGGAATGCATAGATCCTAGGTACATTTCTTCCCATGTACTCCACTATATGAGTTTGTTGTACATTTTGAATAGTACTCACTTTTTCACCTCTGTGAGGGAAATCTATGTACATATGATTTCCTCCACAACCCCGAAATTGAATAGGTGGTTGTATATTTTAACCTTGTACAATATTTACTGCAAACATATTTTCAGTAAAAGAACATAAAAGATACAATGGAAAATAAAAACATTACAAAGAGATTTTTCCCCTGGAAACCTAAACCGAGAAAACCAACATATTCTATATTGATTCATAGTGGTACATTGTTTACAATACAATATACATATAGGAGCCAACGAAATCCAAAACCATAACCCAATGGCCTGGATTAGTCAACAACCCTAATTCCTTAACTAGAAATAAAAAATTGTTGGAAAATACCATGTGCCGAAAAACCTCTCAACAATGGACACGAAAATCGAGGCAACACGAAAAACAAGGCAAAAATGTGACACGTTTCCTGAGGAAATTTTTTTTTCTCAAGGGTGTTTCCCCTGAACCCCTGTGCACCTGGTGCAATGTAGACACCACTACTCCTACAAATAATATAACACATACCCAACAATGGTTACCTTGGTCTTCGTCCCAATATCTCGGTCATCCCATTTTCTTTAGAAGTTGGTTGTCCCTGAGAATTATTTCTGAAGAATGGTGGCTTTGTCCCCTTTTTCCTCTATTCCATATTTATTTTCTTCT
The DNA here is from genome assembly GCA_010110895.2 of Picea sitchensis. NCBI lineage: Eukaryota > Viridiplantae > Streptophyta > Pinopsida > Pinales > Pinaceae > Picea > Picea sitchensis. The sequence goes on from SNQJ01S0219822.1 coordinate 8,089, forward strand.
TTGCTTCCCAAGATTTTTGGAAATTTGGTCTTCCTTTATGATAATCATAAATGCATTTAGCTTGCCTTATGGTTTCCTCCAATGTTTTGGGATCATCGTATTGTATCTTATCATTGATAAATGATGACAGCCCCACTCAAATACCTTTGAATCTTAACCAACTCATCCTTTATGAAATAAGCATACTTCAACATCTCTAAAAACCTCCTTTCATATTCATCTATGGTCATACTCCCAATCTTGAGTTCAAATAAATCCTTCATTTTCTTGTCATAGTATCGCTTAGTCAAGTATTTATTTTTAAAATACCTCTTGAATTCCATCCAAGTTGTTGTTCCTGAGTTTATGTTTTAAGGCTATAAAACATACCGTCAAGGCATCCGAAAATAATTCAAAGAAAAGATTTGGAATTAGGGAAAGATCAGAGCAGATTCAGTTTCTCGACTGTCTCTATCTCTGATATCATAAGCTTCTTGTTGTTCTTGGATGCTATTGTCACGTTCAATAGAAGCCCATGATCGTTCTAGCTCATCCCTATTAGTCGTTGTTTGTAAAATAGTGTTAAATAAACTTGGGGCAATACTGGTTTGATCCTGAAGACCAGTTTCTCACGTTAGGTTAATACGCTATTTGGGACAGTCATGGATGATAAAAGTTTAAAAGGTTTATAAAATGGGTTTTAATCAATTGGTTACTTCAGATTTCTAGAGATGAGATCAATAGAAAACAATTTTAAAATCTATAACAATAATGTAAAACACATTCAAGGCCATTTCCTGTTTTGTAACAATTTTGAAATTATAAACAACGAAACACAATACAAATGAATATAAGGCTTTTATCAAGAAATAATCTTTTATATTTCAATTAGCGATGATGAAAGAGAAAAGCAATATTTCTAATAGAGTTAAATATTAAGGAACATAATGGAGTTTTCTGGTCTTAAATTCAAATGGTACTGAAGAAGCATGTCGATTCAACATCAAACCAATCGAAAAATAAAAAACAACAATGTATATAAATTCAAATTGATTTACTTGTTAGAAAACACTTCAAAAGGAAAATTTAACAAGCATGATAGCTTGGAAGACATGGTTACAAGGTGTGGATCATAATCTTGTTTTGTGGGAGGTTGCTTCTGATGAACTTCAAAACTAAATTTACAAAAATGGCTATCTCCAAAAATTAGAGTATATATAGTCTTTTGAAACTATATTTATGCATTTCTATCAAAGTTTCTAGTTGGTAACTAACCAACTCCTAATAATACGACTACATAAAATAATGTCACCCGTTTACAATTTCTTTCAAATTCTAATAAATAAAACATTTAAAAGTTTTAAATTTTCATTGACGAACTTTCTTTTTTCTGCTTCAACACATTGAACACATTTGCCCAAAAAGTTTACTAAGATCTTGGGAGCCTCAGGTATCTCATTTTCTTCAAAGAAGAAGAAATCTTCTATGTGAAATGCAGCAATCGACTTTCTATCGTTTTCTCTGTGAATTCAACATTTTTCAACCTTAAACTTGAGTTACCATCCACTTATTTATTTTTGTAATGTTAACCAATTTAATATTTGAAATTTCTTCTCCTTTCTTCAGCTCTTCTCTTGAGTTGATGCCTGGCAATGTTGATTTCACTTAATAACCCAGAACAACCATCTATCCCAATATTTAATGAATCTTTTTCAAAGAGATTGAAAGATTCCTTGACAATCTTTAGTTAACTTCTTTTATGGTGCTTTTTTATTCAACCAATTTCGATTCCCAAAATTTTATCATTATATCCTCTTTTACCATATTTAGAAACGGATAATTCACATTTTTCCAATTTGTTCTTTTAGTGAGGAAGCCACTACTTTTTGAAAAGTATTCCTTGTGCACTTTGCTTCTCTTTCTTTGGAACACATTTCCATGGACCTATTGAAACACGAAATAGTTGCAGTATGTAATTTCGATTAGGAATGCTTTTGTGTTGTTCCTCTTCTGTTTTTACGTATATCTACCGGATGCTTTTAGTCACAGTGTTCAATTTCAATTACTTTGATTAACAATTGAAATAATCTTGTCTTACAAAGATTTATTTTCCTCTCTAGCTTTGAACTTGTTGTTTGGTGACACAATATCATTATTGTTTCCTTCATCGAGAGTTTTATTCAACTTTGGTTCTTGCATATCTTTAGGTCACAGCTTGTTCTGAATATACGTATTCCCGAACCAATGTTTCTTTCATTTTCCTTGGAGTGCGTTTTGCAACTGAATTATTTCTTGATCCTTCTTCTCAAGCATAGTTGTTAGATTTCCTATAGAATATATATTAGCTGATGCTATAGCACCCATTGTTCCTACTAACTCTGTAGCGAATTCTCCTTCCTTGAGTTTCTTCCCATCAATGATAATACAATGCTTCTTAATCGATCTTTCTCCTATATGATGAATTTCCTTCTTCAAAACAGCTCTTCGCTTTTCTTGTAATGTCGAGATGAGGGATTTCATCTCTTAATCGGCTCCGGATCCTTCTTAGATATAGAACTCATTCATGAGGGTTCGAAAGGATTATTTGTGAGTGGAGTTAAATATGTAATGGGCCTACCAAGTTCCTTTGAAACAGTTCCTCCAATCTTTGGAATACCATCCAAAATTATTGGACTTGTTTCCAGTCCTTTTCCCTTTTCTGTTCCTGGTTCTTTTATCTAAGAACCCTATGTGTTTTGAGGAGGTATTTCAGGGTCTTTCAACTTATCTTTGTCACTTGACTTATCCTAAGTATGGAGTTTAAAACCACAGGAGAGTTTCTTGATGTTAGAGCAATGAAATTGATATTTCTATATATAAAATCTTCAATGACGACCGCCTATGTTTTGAAAAGATACAAACCCACCTATGAAAATTAGGTGACAAGGTCTGTACTCTATTCTACACTTCCTCATAATATTTATATCTTTGAAAATATCATCATAAGCGAACCTTTCATGCTCATGTATACTTTTAAATTACATTGTATGTAATGTCGACTAATTATTTGGTAAAGGTCATTGGCACTACGTACTCAGGTATTTTACTGGATTTAACTTCCTCAATGATTAAACCTTAGCTTTAGAATGACCTATGTTTGATAAAACAAATTTTCCTAGATAAAAAGGAAAACATGGCCATGCTACGAAGGCTTTTAATTTCACTCAATACCACCTTGGCTAACTATTGAGCCACTTCTCACGCATACCACCAATAATAATACGGTAAAAATTAGAAAGGTGCTGAGGGGAATGGAACAACAATAAACCCTGACATAGGAAAAATTTCCTCAATAAAAGCGATCCAGGCAACTTGATTTAGGGTTTCTATGGCCCCATGTTAGAAATGTGAGGTTCGCATCAAAGGGTATTTTGTCGAGAGGGATAATTACATAGCCAAACCAAACATCTATAAAAAGCATCTTTGCATTTTTCTTCCCAGGAGAGTGGTATTTATGGTTGTGCTGCAGATGAGAAACATTCAACTCCAATTCATTAGTGGAGGAAGGTGTCATAAAAACAAATGACATCCATGGCCATGTGAACATATAAAAGACGGGTTGTCGCGACTTGTTTGCTTTGTAATTTCCACAACCTCACGATGTGAGGGTTATCACGAAATTTTATTGAGTTAAAACTTGCGTCCTTCCTCTGGGAAAGGTGTCTAGTCTGCATGAATGTGACAAGGATCCTTTCTCCCGAAAACTCTACATAACATCATTTCTACCACATAAACCATATATTAGTTTAAGGAGGCTGGCGCCAAATCCCATGTAAATCAACCCTAAAATTATTTTCATCCCTGGCTAGGTACTTTAATCATGTAGGGGTATGTCTAACTCCCTTCAATGCATTCTTTTCTTTGAAACTTGTCTAAAAAATCAGAATTAAAAGTGTGCCTATAACTGGGCGAGAGCTTATACATTACCTGAATATGTTCAGGCCTAAATGAACCGATAACAACTCCTTGCTCATTCAAAATACTTCTGTTGGGATATCCATATCCAGTGGCCCGATCATATCGATTATTTGACCTGAGTCTCCGAATGGCGCAACGGCCTTATGAAGCTGTTCCGGCAATATCGGGAGATGATTTTCATCCGGGGTTTGCATATTTAGCTCACCTCCAACACGAAATTCGGTCCGCGATTTGTGGGTGTACTCCGGATGCTGTAGTGGGTGTGTCTATAATTGGGCGAGAGCTTATACATTACTTCAATATGCTCAGGCTTGAATGAGCCGATAACAACTCCTTGCTCATTCATAATGCTTCTTGTTGGGATATCCACTTTATCCAGAGCCCAACTGATCATATCGGTATATGACACAAGTCTCGGACGCGCAACAACCTTATGAAGCTCAGACTCGGCAATATCTCGGAGATGATTTTCTAAATCAGGGTCTGCATATTTAAGCTCACCCTCCAGCTTTTCAGAAATTCCAGTCCACGATTTGACGGAGTGTACTCCGGACACAGTAGTATCGGAGATAATATCACCTTCCGGTTGGTCTTCGTTCTTCTTCAAAGTTTTTTTGGGTGCCATAGCTCTGCGTTAAGTTTGAGAACCTGTCACTGAGAGTGGATGAGTGAGCTTGACTTTAGAATGAAAATATAGATGTTTCGAACGTTTACTTCGAATATATCATAAAAATATTGAGATTTGTACCTCTATTACTAAGTTAAAGATCTTAATGTAAAAGATATTTTCGAATATATGCATTTAATGCCTGTACCTAGGCTTTCTCGGTGTTTTCAAATATAATAGAAACTTAATTAGTCGGACAACGACGCGTTAATGAACATTCAAATAAAGATTAACTTTAAAACCTGTTTAGAAAGATGATTTATTAATGTTAATTATGAGTTAAGTCTGAAAACATGACTTTTCGGGGTTTCGACACTCTTGATGTCAAAAAATATGTCATCGAAGAATCCCGATTGCCGAAATCGCGATGTATTATTTTAAAATAAAACGTTTTTAGTATGTTAATTAATTATTATTAGACCTTTTCGGGATTCCGTTAATCGGAAAATCGGGAATCGGGGTTTCGGGAAATCTGATGACATGAGTTTGTGCTCTCAAGGAATCGCAAATCCCAAAATCGCGAAATGGCGATGACCTGTTTCTTTAAAACACGATTTAACTTATCTTAATTAATCTCATTAATCAAAATTAATGACAAAACATATATAGTTTATTTCAAATGTGAATTATGAGTCAGGATTTTGGTGATCGGGATTTCGGGAAAAAGGATGACAAGAAACACGCTTCTCATAGAACTGCGAATTCTGAAATCATGAGGTAATTATTTAACTCTTAATCATTCTTAGCAGAGATTAGATTAATTCAAATCTTTACTTAAGGATCAAATGTATCACGAAATCGGGAAATCGAGAAACATAATGACAAGAGTATATGATCTTATTGAACCACGAATCCCGATATCACGACGTGATTAACTTAACTTTTAAACCCTTTTAATTGAGAATTAAGTAATTTTATGTTTTAGTTAAGTCTTAAAGTATTGAGAAATCAGGGATCGAGGTTTCACAATTCAATTTGCATCAAACATTTGTTTACGCAAAACCCCGAATCCTGATTTTTTAGGTTTAAATTAAAATTCGTAAATTTTAAATTGCTGCCCGTTTAAAAGATTTTTTCAAAAAGTGTTTGAAAACTTATATTTGTTTAGATTTTTCCCGTTCATTTTCCAAAAATAAACAATAAAAGGCATCGCAAATTTATAGGTGACGAAATTCTTGTTTTAAGAAGGCCGAAAAATGCCAAGACTTAAAAATTAAAAATTTAGGTCTTAAGGATAACAGATTTCAAGATCTGTTTCAACATAGGCTCCAACTAGGGACCTCGTCTCCTTGCGGGATGAGGAGAACACGTAGATTTAGTGCCTTCATTGGGTAAATGGTGTCAAGGATTTATCTCTAATAAACTATTTAAAGAGAAGAAAAAGAGATTATATAAAGCCTTTGAAAATCTTTTCAAAACTTCGTATTTATTTGAAACTCAGTTATAGTCTTTTTCAAAATTCTCCTTCCCATTCCAAAATTGAGTTAGTATTGAGATGATTATAAAAATCTTTGGAAACTCAACAGATTATTGAACATTTCAGCTTGCATCAATCGAAATAAAATTTATAATTTTTTAAACTGGTAAGCTCTATTTTGACTTAAGATGAATATCTGGTTTTGAAAAATTGATAACTAGAATAGAGTTATAGATAAGTATGACAACCTTACAAACACCTCAGATATTGCTTCACTGCCAGCAGGCCTATTCAGTACCCCAGTGAAGTTATCTGTCCCTTTTTACTGAATTTCCTTTCACCGCTTCGAGTACTAATTTTATGCTCAGACATTGCTTCACTGCCAACGGGCATGTTCAGTACCTCGGTGAAGTTATCTATTTTTTATTTTTAGACGAGGGAAATCATTTAAATGAATTTCCTTTCATCGTCTATAGGACTAGATGGGGGCAATCAATTATGAATTTCCTTTCACCATCTTTCTTATAGTTAGCTTATGCCTATGAAGCAGGGGAAATCAATGATACTTAATATATCATGGGTGGTGATCTGTCTAAAATTTTCTAATAGATATTTGTCAACTTGTTTTGGTTATTCTAGACCAATTTTTTTCAACCATCAAAACCCCTCAGTTCATAGAGAAAAAGGGAAAAATATTTTCAGGGGATCTTCTTTTGAGCAAGATTAAAAGTTCAGACAAATTGTTAAGAAACTTAAGATATTCAGAATTAACTCAAACCTAACCATTTTTAGTCAGAGAGAAAAACTATGAAAACTGACCTAACTGAATTTAATCATTTGATGATTTTCAAAGTCAATACAAAATTTCTCCTACTCTGATAGGAAAGTTTGAAAATGTGAAACATAGTACTGAGGGTATTAAAGGAGATTTTTCAACCATCTGTAAACCAAAATACCTCAGATATAATTTCAAAAATAACTCTGTGAATTTTTTTTATTTTTTTTTGAAAAGTTAACTAATTTTTAATTTTAACAAAGAAGTTTTCAAAAAATTGAAAAAGAAACCAGTATATACAATTTTATTTATTTATTTTTTATTTTTTTATTCCATATAATGCTTTAAAAAATGCCCATTAACAGGGGCATTCAGGATCTTACCATGCAAATTTTCAAGTAGAAATGATTTTTTTCCTTCAGAAGATGATACCTTAAAGGGTCCATACCAAATATGATCGAATTTACCATCTTTTCCTGAATCTTCTTTTCGAGCATCCCACCTCAAAACCAGATCTCCTGGGAGAAAGTTCCTATTCTTGGCTTTGCGATCAAATAAAATCTTCATATCATCCTGGTACTTCTGCAACTTTTCATCTATTACATCCCTGTGCTATTGAACTTCAATCAGCTGGTTTATCCTTCTTGTGAGAGGGTTTGGCTCTTCCTTCTCATCCTGCCATAGTTTCATCACAGGAAGTGCTAAGTTTATGGGCAAAACTACATCTTTTCCATAAACCATTTGAAAGGGAGAAGTACCGATAGACTTTTTTGTGCCTATCCGATTTTCCCATAGAGCGTATTTTAAATGTAAATGCCAAGATTTTTTATTTTCATTTAAGACTTTCTTGATTATACTGATCAAACTCTTATTAGAAGATTCTGCCAGACCGTTTCCCTGGGGATAGTATGTTGTGGAATGTCCCAACACAATATTATACTTCTGGAAAAAACTGACCATTGCCATAGACTTGAAAGCCTGTGCATTGTCTGTGACTATCTTTCTAAGACAACCAAATATTGACAATATATTCTCTTCTAAAAAGTCTATAACTACAGAATCAGTGGCTTTCCTTATTGGGATAGCTTCCACCCATTTGGTGAAATAGTCGGTAGTGGTCAGAATTCATCTATGTTGGGCACTTGAATGAGGATTTATCTCACCTATGAAGTCAAGTCTCCACTGCTGAAAAGGAGCTTCTATATTGACTGGTACTAATGGCATTGTTGGTAGCTTATGTTTTCCTGTAAAAAATTGGCAAGGGCTACAAGCTCGTACCTTAGCATTTACATCTGGGAAAAGTTTTGGCCAGTAGTAACCAACCCTCAGGATTTTATATGTTGTTTCTCTCCAAGCATGATGCCCCCCACAGACTCCTTCATGAAATTGACTTATAACTTCCTCTGTTTCTGATTCGACCAGACAGACTAAAAGGAAACCAAGTGGATCTTTCCAGTATAATTGTTTCTCATAAATACAGTATTCAACTGCATGCAGCTTCAATGTTCTATCTTTAGAAGGTGACAGATCATTTGGACAATTCAAAGTTAATAGATATGTAACTATGTCCTTGTACTAATTTGACTACGCGAATTTCTCATCGATCTTGTTTTCGACTATTTGGTCATCAAGTTCATTCATATCTATCCATCCTTCTTCCTCCTGAGCACTGTTTATCCCAAGAGCCTTGAAATTGGATTCAGCTAGAAGTTTAGCTAAACCTTGTCCTTTTACCAGTTTAGTCGGTTTAACCTCCAAGTCAAACTCTTGAATTTTTTCCAGCCATCTACCTCTTTTACCATCATTGTCTGCTTGAACCAAGATATCCTTCACAGCACTAGTGGGTACATATGCAATCACTTTAGAATGTAATACATACGTTCTGAAAGATTTCAATGCTTTAACCATAGCATAAACTTGCTTTTCCATTATATTGTATTTAAGTTCAGCATCTCGGAGACTTTTTCTAAAGAAGGCTATGGGTTGCTCGAAACCTTCTTCATTCTTTTGAAGGAGTACAGCGACAAGCGTATGTTCAGAGGAAAATGAAAAAATGAGAAAATCTTTAAGATAATCTGGACTCGCTAGTACTGGTGCCTCACTTATAACTTTCTTAATATGGGCAAAGGATTCCTTAGCTTCTGCCATCCACTTTACTTCACTGTTTTTTCTGAGCATATCTGTAATCAATTTAACAATTTCAGCAAAGTTAGGAACAAATCTTCTCAAGAAATTATTTTTTCCTAAAAATGATTGAATTTATTTAACATTCCTAGGAATAGCTAATGTATCTATAGCCTCTACGCTTTTAGGGTCAATCCTGATTCCATCTCGGGATACTATATGACCCAACAACTTGCCTTCCTGCATAGCGAAATGAGACTTTTTAGGATTTAAGGATAGACCAAACCTGCGGCATTTTTCAAATGTTTGTTTGAGATGAATCATATGGTCTTCATCTGATTTTGAAAAAATAGTAAGATCATCCAAATATATGACTACGAACTTGTCTCGTTCGCTGACAAAAGAAATATCCATCGCGCGTTGAAAAGTATCTCTTGCATTCATTAGTCCAAACGACATTTTATCATACATAAACGTGCCCCAAGGAGTGGTAAATGCGGTTTTTTCCTTGTCAGGCTCACTAACAGCAATTTGGTTATAACCTAAAAATCCGTCAATCATGGACATTCTAGTAGCTCCTACTACTTTTTCAAGAACATGGTCCATTTTAGGTAGGGGATAATTATCTTTAAGAGAAGATT
>SNQJ01S0219823.1:0-15182 GCA_010110895.2 Picea sitchensis
TTTGTCCATCAGATTGAGGATGATAGGATGAGCTATGAGCCAATTGAGTACCCAAACAAGAAAATAATTTTGTCCAAAAATGTCCAGTGAATATGGGATCTCTGTCACTTACAATAATCTTTGGGCTACCATGTAACTTTTGAACTATACAAAGAGTTTGACAAAGCAACAAAGGTTTTTGTGGTTAGTAAGAAATTAGTTAAGAGTTTGACAATACCCCAAGAAGGAATTCACTTCGTTGTATGTAGAAAACACAAATCTCCATATTACACAATTCTTGGGCAAGAAGGAAAGGAATGCAATCGAAGAAAATTTAGAAACTTCCCCTTTTTTGATGTGGGATAGAGTCTGTTCTCAAATAATCAAATGCTCAAGTTCAAAATTAGGTCTGCATCACGATCTAAACATAAATAAGATTGAATGTACCATTTTAGATGACAATAAGGTTATGTAGGAGTTCTATATATTTTAAAATAATTGATCAAATCATTGAAAAGTTATATAAACTCTAGTTGAATAACCCTTCTATGAATAGGAAAGGCTAAACTAAAAATTTGAAAAAAGCAAAAAAAAAACATATTCAACAAAAATAAGCTTGAACACTTATATATAAAAGGCCCAGCATAAAACCAAATTAAAAATCACTAATGTGCAATGTAAAAACATTTAAGAATCATCATGAATAGACACATCATTCTCAGGTATGGATGCATCCTCCTCAATCCCAATCTCCTGCACTCTCTTCTCCACATTCTGTTCGAGCACACTCTCAGGCACTCTCTTCTCCACATTTCCCTATATCAAATTTCAAATTTGTACATGTAACAAACCCCGTCGTTACGACAAAAAGCCTCGCATAACAAGTACAATTTTTTTTCCTTTATGTAGGAAAGTAATAACGACAGTACACTCAAACGTCGCAACACAATGACGAACACACCGTAGGAAAATCACGCAACAACAAACATAACGACCTAGCATACTAGCACATCATGCAACTGGAAGCAACATATGACATTCAATCAGACGAAGAATAAAAATGACTACCCGCCCATCCTACCCTGCAAGGTTAGGACCTCTACGACACATAAGCAACGCTCAAGCCCAGGTTCCCATCGATTTTGACCATTTAAGGTCTCAATTCTGTCGATTGTTCTGAGGAACAAGGAGGTGTCTACATCCCTCCCAACACAAGTAAGACCATGCCTACGAAGCTAAATCCACATCAATCAATCCAAACGTAACATCTTTAACGACACAAGTAGCTAGAACCCTCCCGACAAGCGGGAGACAATCACGTTACATTACAAAACAAGTACAACCTTACTTACAAAAACAACATCATCCACATCGAGAGGCGCATGACTCAATGCCAAGTTATCCTACGCACTTACCATTCAATGCATGCAATGATCCAATCATAAGGAATCATGCCGCCACAATGCGACAAGCACATTTGTAACTAAGGCGCAACATCAACAATTTCTAAACCTTCAATCAAGACACAAATCCAGCGTGCCCAAGGTTCAATCTTAACTATCAAACATTATACAAAATCTATAATGGAAGCACTCAGATCAATTAAGCCAAGCAAGACGCAGGGTAACCACATTCAATACGTTTGTAAATTGCGCAACAATTATATATTTTCTTGTTTTCTTATGAGACATTCATAAGTGGTTCTCTCTTAATTGCACCTCGACCTAGATGTAACTCAATAAAACTTTACCAACATAAGGACCACATCAGAGCACATTGTAACCAACCACAACCTAAATTCAAAACATATAACAATTTCCAAGTGAAATTTATACCTTTGTAGCTAAAGGGAGTTTCATAATCAATAAATCACCTATGCCTTTCACAACTTCTCCAATTTAATATTACACAAGTACCATAACCTTAGAATTCAATTTTCCATCTAAATTATAATCCCTTAAAAATTTTAACACTAGAAAAATCAAATGTAAAGACCCTCATTGCTTCCTCAAGGACTAATCCTTCCCTAACTTCCATCTTAAACACAACCCCTCATAACATTGATGAAGAAGATTAAGGACAACTTCTATATAATAAATTATCATTTAAAAATAAACATAATAGAATGACACTAACATCATGATAGTATCCAATAGTTTAGGCAAAGACAATCAACTATCTTTTCAATTAACATTATTCGATTATAAAACAATTATAAAACAAATGTTAGTACCCTATTATAAGACAATTATAACATCAAATGTAAAAGCCATTAAATCTCTACTTCCATCCCTATGTTTTCAACTTAGTGACCTAATCACCAATTATAAAAATCATTACAGGAAATGATAATCGTACTTCCATGCACATGTTCTTAAAAGAATGCTCTGTTCTAACAATTAAAAAAAATAAAAGGAAATTATAACAGGCTGCCATTCCACCCGTTCTTAAATCAATTCACTGTTCTATAAAAATTAAAAACTATTGAAGGACAACTATAACATGCAACCATTCCACCAGTTATCAATTAATTATCTGTACTAGATCAATTATAAACTATTAAAAGCGACTATACCATGCCGCCATGCCACCGATTCTTAAATTTATACCTGTTCTAAAACAATTATAACTTATTAAAAGCAAATGAATTTCTGCCAGCGAGTACATTCCACTATCTTGGGAAGAGAATTTATTTTCAATAGTAATCACCGTAAAAAGGGAACATTGAGTAATTGGGTTAATAGTAATTAATTCAATTACAACGGGAAACGTAATTCGCTAGGGAGAGAATTGTCGGAAATGTCAGAGGTTAATTAAAGGTGGGAAAAGGCAGAGAAGGAAATGACCATTTCGCTGAGGATGTCGGATAAAACAACACGTCCTCCACTTACTTAACCACTGTTCTAAAACAAAAAACTATAGAAATAAAAAATTACATACACGATAAAATGGAGTCCCCAACCCTAACAAGAATCGAATCGATCAGGTAGAGAATATCCCATCCCCTCTACCAACCTGTCTCAGGTCCTTCCAACAATTAAATTTGACAAGTGGAGGCAAGTGGGCATGCGAGAATGTGGATTCATTAAAGAAGGAGAAACCTAAAAAATGAAATCACAATCAAGGGAAATATCAATAACAATCCACCCAAATTACGTTCTGGAATTTAATACACATAGAGTTTAAAAGGTGGGTTCTCATGGAGGAACCTCCGATACACCCACTAAGAAAGAAGGGCACTCACAAAACCAAAGAGGGAGGGCGTCGAGGGGCACACTAGTGGATTTGAGAAAACATAATGTAGTTGTTAGTCGCAGAGGAGAGCCAGACTAAGACAGAGGGGACAAATTGACTAACGTTGAGGAAGGAGGGCACTATGCGTTATAGAAACCCAAGGCTAAGGTTCTAAGAGAACGCAGTGGAAGTGGTCAAGAAATACACAAAGGTACGAGAGGACAGTCTAGCTAGAATGTTGAAGGAGATCTCAATGTTTCAGCACGAATCATAAAGCAAGGTCTGGCTCGGGGTTGGGTGGAGCGAATTAGCAGTGGGCAAAATAAAATTGGCACAGTGGACAGGCTTGAAGCACTTCCAAAAGAAAAAATAAATTTTACAAGAGAATAAACTAATAGGTACAACTGTGGCTGTGCTACAAGAATTAAGATTACATGTGGGTTGAACAATTATGGACAAGAATTACCTGCATTAACTAAAATGTGCAACTATTGCTGCACTCTAAACTTTGAAAGAACACATCCTCATATTAACAAAACTTCAAAAACTCTATTGCGCATACTTTGAATGAACACGACCACACATTTAACAAAATTTCAACAAGGAATTCTGGAACTAACTCATATTCTACTCATCGATCATACACTGTATTGAAGAATATCCAACATCACATTTAACAAAAACTTTAAATCCATGGTTACCGAATATGAAATCATATAAACGAACCATTTACATTAAACTATAGTGAATACTGCAACTAAATCATGGAAATATAATCTCAATAGAATACCATAATCGATGGCGCAGAGTCCTGTATGGGTATCCCCGTGCTTACGCTCCCGTCCAGCTGCCACTTTCTAATCAATGAGACCTCACCAGTACCTCCCAACCGATTCTAGGGGTACTCTTCTTCCCCCTGAGCCCCCCGAGCCGCAAATGGGCCACACACACAATACCAGAGAATGCTATCTCCCAGCTCGCCTCGCAAGGTTGAGCTACCACTCGTTACTCGAGTTGGGTATCCCAACTCCCACAAGAGAAATTCAGTCAAGATAAAATTCTGACAACGTAACCTTACGCAAACCAGACGTGATTCATACTCCTCCTCCGCCATCCTTTTTATAGAGTTTTCTCAGTGATATTTTCCCAAACCTTCATTAGATTCTTTTTATTAAATTTAATTAGGATAAACCTCCCCCGTACACATGTCACCCGATTCCTTAGTTGCACCAGAAAATCAATTTATTAATTAATTAAATTAGCCTATTTCCCTCACCCATCTAAAAGCATTCTTAAAAATGCTCCTCGATGTCCCTTTATTCATTTACAATTCTTAAATGACTTACGCCTTTCCTAAATCCTAGTTGAGTTCAAAATTAGAAGGTTCCCAAGATTAGATTCCCTACTATGCTAGGCATTCCCCTTTTTCTTTAAGTTTCCACTTTTCTATCTAAGTTCAGACTTAGCAAGTTTAGACATAACCAACAATTTACCCTTTTAATAAATTAAATCCTTCATTAAAATTTTACTTGAATTATTAAAGTTTGAAATTTCTTTACCCCCTTCTTGTTACATGTCTATTTTTTTTATTTTTATTTTATTTTTTGTGTTCACAGGTTCTAATTAGACCTAGGTTTCAAATTCACTAGGCCTGGTGACAATTCTTAAGGGAAAAATTTGTTATTAAAATTTACTCATAACATCCTTCATTTTAAGGCCGACCAGGTCTTAAGGAGGCATAGTTTTCTAGGTACTAGGTTTATTAACTTACCATAGTTAAAATCAAGACGTGCCCTTCAAGACACACTATGTGCTCCGAGGGTGCCACTCGCCTGCATTTCATTTTTATTTGCACGACGTGCCCTTCAAGACGCACTACGTGCTCCAAGGGTGCCACTCGCCTCTTGACTGCATTTGGTATACGTCAAACTCCTAGAGTCAATAATCTGTCAAGTGATCTTGTGGGAGACTAAGGGCCTCTAAGGAATAAGGACCTTGCCTTATTGCACACCCTTATAATCATCATGAGCGACTGTCACCGTCTTCCCTCACGACATCGTGGATCTCTCGAACTAGGTAATCGTCAACCTACAATTCGAGCCACGACGAGAGTGCTAGTATGTTGTGGCAGGTCTACTACCACTCCTCTCCCTCAATGTCTCTGGTTGTCGTGCACGACCCCTTTAATCCAAATGTGAGTTTGGTTGGCAAGCTATCGTCGACCTGCATCCATCAATGAAACATGTTGACCATAACAATTAACATCATAATATCTAGTCATACGTCACATCTGTAATATAAAAAACAATCAAACCATAACAGTCCACTCCCTGACTCGATCCAGAGTCTAAGGAGATCCATCGATGCCATCAACATCCTCTAACATCTAGAGTCCTGCACACTCAGGAGAACCCAATCAATAGAACCTGTCGATGTAAATATAGAAAAAATAACATATCATCAGATCCACAACATCTCATAATCATAATCAAAAGAACCAATCGTTTAATGAACCGGATCACTTGCACGCAAGTGTCCTCAAAGAATAAGTTCGCTCAGTGCATGCAAGAGCGGGATGTTACATAAACCCCATCTTGTTTTAAACTTCGTCCCGCATTTCATAGTATGTAAGTGCCGAAATAAATTGTATCACAATATCATATGTCTAGCTATCAAACAAAAATGGAAACTACATACACATATCATATGCTTCCTCCTAGGTCGCTGAGTGCAGACTATAGTTTTCCCACTGGACCTTGACCTGATCTACTATTCAATACCGTAGCTATCGAATGAGATGGTCCAGGATGCAGATTGGATCCACCGTGAGAACACCCATGTCCGATACCTACAAGGAACTCATGTCAATAACATGTGTAGAATCACTAACATAATGTCTCAAAACAGATATGTGAAAACATCGTGCATACGCCTCAAAGAATTAGGCAAGGCTAGTCAATAGGCCACATAACCCTTCCTTTCCACAATCTCGAAGGGTCCCATGAACCTAGGAGATATTTTATCACCCTTTCCAAACTTGATTGAACTCTTATGTGGTTTCAATTGCAAGAAGAGTCAATTTCCAACTTCATAAATATGGTTGACACAATGTGCATCGACATAACTATTTTGTCGATCCTACGCTTCCTTTATCCTTTGTATTATGGTTTTCATTTGGTATTCCATCTCTTGGATTTCTTCCAGTTTCACCAGGACCCTATCCTCAAGCCAATCCCAACTCAAAGGCGTCCGACATGGTCACCCGTAAAGAAACTTGAAAGGTGCCATCTTAATAGTGCTTTGATAACTGTTGTTGTATGAAAACTCTACCTGTGGAAATAACTCTTCCCAATTCTTCTGTTGGTCCATCACGTACATACACAACATATCCTCCAAGATTTGGTTTGTTCTTTCGGTCTTTCCATTTATCTCCGGGTGATATGCGATACTAAAGTTAAGTTGGGTTCCTAAGGCCTCTTGGAAACTAGTCCAAAATCATCTTGTAAACACCGATCCTCAAATGGATATAATCCTCTTAGGCACACCATGCAACCTCACAATCTCGCTGATGAAAATTATTACTATGTCAGGTGCCTGATACATTATGTGCATGGGAATAAAATGAGCACTCTTCGTCAGAGTGTCAACTACCACAAAAATTGAGCCGTGTCTCCTTGTCGTCAGTGGCAATCCAACAATGTAATCCATCGAAATGACCTCCCATTTAGATTTCAGAATGGCATGTGGCTGCAGTAATCTTGTCGAATGTCTATGTTCAGCCTTCACCTGCTGACATTCTAGACACCTTGCCATGTAGTTGACTATGTCCGCCTTCATTCCTTTCCAAAAGAATAAGGGTTTAAGGTCTGCCCTCATCTTCATGACTCCTGGATGAGCCATGTACACTTCTCTATGAGATTCGTTTAGGATCAAACTCCTCAACTCGTCATTGGGCGGTACGTAAATCTGATTGTTAACTCTCAATAATCCATCGTTGTCCATAGTAAATCCCTCAAATTTTGGTACCATCATGGTGTTTTGTTCGAGAAATTCCTTAACCTCTTTATACCAGTCATTTTTGCACTGTAAAGTCAGAATATTTTCACATATATTCGTCTGAAGAGGCATCACCGAAAATATGCGTGGTCTCCGACTCAATGCATCAACCACTCTGTTCACTATTCCTTTTATGTAAGTAATCTCGAGATTGTACTCGCTAAGAAATTTCGACCAACGCTATTGTCACGCGTTCAAGTCGCTTTGCATAAAGATGTGCTGTAAACCACAGTGGTCCATTTTTAGTTCGAATTTTCACAATGGCTAACAACTCCATATCGCGTGTTGCATAGTTCTCCTCATGCCTTCTCAAATTTCTCGAGATGTAAGCGATCACCCAATTGTCTTGCATCAAGACTATGCCTAATCCTTCCTTAGATGCGTTAGTGCATACCAAGAAATCCTTGTCCATGTCAGGGACCTTTAGTATCGGTGTTGTCGTCAATATCTCCTTGAGCCTATGAAATGCTTCCACACATTTCTCAGTCCAAACAAACTTCTTGTTCTTCTTCTGCAATTCCATAATCAGATTTGCTATCTTTGAAAAACCCTCGATGAACCGTCGATAGTATCCCACTAAAATCATGAAGCTACACACTTCTGGGACATTCGTCGGCGCAGGCCATTCCATAATAGCCTCGAACTTTGTTGGATCCACAATGATACCTTCACCAGAGATGACATGCCCTAAGTAATGAATCTTCGATTGATAAAATGAGCATTTAGATAGTTTCCCAAACAATTTGTTCTCTCGTAGACACTGTAGTACAAAGCACAAGTTCTCTTCATGCTCCTCCATCGTCTGAGAATATATCAAAATATCGTCAATGAATACTTGGAATAACTTGTCCAAGTATTCGTGGAACACCCCATTTATCAAACTCACAAATACCCCAGGGGCGTTTGTTAGTCCAAAAGGTAAAACAATAAACTCGTAATGTCCAAACCTCATCTTAAAGGGAGTCTTAGGGATATCGTCCTCCTTGATCCACAACTGGTGATACCCTGATCTCAAGTCAATCTTCGAAAACACCGTCGCGCCTTTCATTTGATCAAACAGATCGTCAATCCTTGGCAACAGATACTGGTTCTTGATCGTTGCCTAGTTCAATTGATGGTAGTCAATGCAGAGTCTGCCCAATCCATCCTTCTTCCGTATGAAAATAACAGGTGCACCCCATGGTGACACACTTGGACGTATAAGTCCTAGGTCCAACAACTCCTTCAGTGGCATTTTCAACTCCTGTAACTCCGGGGTTGACATCTGATAAGGATTTCTTGCTATCAGTTTAGTTCCTGGTTTTAGGTCTATGGTAAATTCCAATTCCCTCTCAGGAGACAACCCTAATAACTCCTCTGGGAAGACATCCGCAAACTCTTGTACTACCAGAAGGCTTTCCAGTCCTTCTGTCACACCTTTTTCGTTTAATGCAAGGATCACATATATCTTGCATCCCTTACGCATGCTCTTCCATAGCTATAGGGAAGAGATGAACCTCAGGTAAACTCCCTAGTTCTGACCTACAATCATGCATCTTTGTCCCTCGTCATCGACCAAGCTCAACCGTTTCGTCTTACAGTTGAGCATCGCCTCATGCGATTCCAACCAGTCCATACCGATCACGATGTCATAAGACCCTAATATAGTGACGTACAGGTTGGCCCTAGTGACAAACTCTTTGAGGTTAAGGCTACAACCCGTAACCTTCCATCCAACCTTCTGTTTGGCTCCCAAATCCATTTCTACAAAGCTAAACTCGTCCTGTTCGACTGCCTTTACCTTAATTCTTTTTAGCATTGCACCAGAAATAAAACTCTCTATAGCACCTGGATCCATCAAAATACTAAGGGTCTCATCAGCGACGGTACTTGACGTCTCAAGAACAGTCAAATGGTGCTCTGCCTAGTGGTTATTCATCGCTCCATGAATCTGATGGGCCTTGCCCAAATCTCCCACGGTAGTGCGTCTGAATGACCCAGATGCTTTGGTACTCTCAATTGGGTAGTCATGCTGGTAATATGGCTCTCCACATGTCCAACACCCTGCCTTCAGTCCAGTACTCCTGGTACCTGAAGTAGAAGCTGATGACCCATCGTCCTGGAACCATGGTTTGTTCTGCTGAACGTGCCTAAATTGCTGCTACTACATTCGATGTTGTTGTCGATGTTTTGTTCCTCTGTAAGGAGTTCGTTGTTGAGGTGCTGGTCTTCGAGGTGTGGTGAAGTTGGATCCCCTTGGAGTGCCATGATATTCTGGTGGATGTCTAGTTGGTGTCTGATGTTGCTGTGCACCAGATGATGCCTATCCTGCTGGTCTCACTGGAGTCCTGATCTGACCCCCGCTAATGATCTCCTCCTCTACTATGAGGGACTTCTGGACAACATCATGCAAGGTTTGAGGCATAAAAATCCTCACCTTTGCACGAATTCTAACATTAATACCAAACATGAACTTGTTGACCTTAAGTTTCTTAGTATTCAGGTGTAGAGCATACCGAAGCAACTCTATGAAACGAGCCTTGTACTTGGGCACTGTACAAATGCCCTATCGCAAGGTGTTGAACTTGTTTAGTTGACGCTCAATGAATTCCTTAGACAGATACCTCTCTCGGAACCGTTCATCGAACAGTTCCCATGACACGTCTTCGACGACCATGTTTAATTGCGGCAGGAGTGTCTTCCACTAGAGAAGAGCACTTCCGTTTAGTTGAAATACCACAATGCAAACCTTCATGTTGGAGGTATAGTCGTGAAGTGCAAAACACATCACCATATTCTCCAACCATGCCTCAGCGGCTACATTGTTCGGGGCACCAAAGAACTCGGGAAACTTGAACTTCTCGAGTTTACGGTGAATGCTACCAGTACCGACCGAGGCACCCGGTGGACCCTCAGAAGGTGACGATGCCCTAGCCTCATCCCTATCGAAACAACTGATCATTGCCTCAGACATCCTCTGAAAGGACCTCATCAACCCAACCACATCACCCACAACTATCTGTTCCTGCCCGACAACCTATTGGTCTCCCTGGGGGTTAGACCCCTCGTGTGTGGATGCTACTGGGGGCATCATGCCTCCTCCCCTAGAACCCCATCATCTACCTCTACGACATCCTCTGACCATTATTACCTGCACAAATACAAATCAATTTAATTAGCGACATTTATAATCAAGTATCTAATCAATGGAAGTCGTAGTGATCCCAAGTCGTGGGACGAAACAACTCTGATACCATATGTAACAAACCCTGTCGTTATGACAACAAGCCTTGCATAACAAGTGCAATTTTTTTAATTTTTTTATGTAGGAAAGAAATAACGACAATACACTCAAACGTCACAACACGACGATGAACACAACGTAGTAAAATCACGCAACAACAAACATAACAACCTAGCATAGTAGCACATCATGCAGCTGGAAGCAACATATGAAATTCAATCAGATGAAGAATAAAAATGACTACTCGCCCATCCTACCCTACAAGGTTAGGACCTCCAGGACACATCAACAACGCTCAAGCCCAGGTTCCCATCGATTTTGACCATTTAAGGTCTCAATGCTGTCGATTGTTTTGAGGAACAAGGAGGTGTCTACATCCCTCCCAACACAAGAAATACCATCCCTACGAAGCTAAAGCATCATCAATCAATCCAAACATGACAGCTTTAATGACACAAGTAGCTAGAACCCTCCCGACGAGCGGGAGACAATCACATTAGGTTACAAAACAAGTACAAACTTACTTACAAAAATAACATCATCCACATCAGGAGGCCCATGACTCAATGCCAGGTTATCCTATGCACTTATCGATCGACGCGCGCAATGATCCAATCATAAGGAATCATGCCGCCATAATGTGACAAACACATTTGTAACTAAGGCGTAACATCAACAATTTCTAAATATTCAATCAAGACACAAATCCAGCACGCCCAAGGTTCAAGCTTAACTGTAAAACATGATATGAAATGTATAATGGAAGTACTCAGATCAGAGCACATTGTAACCAACCATGTCAGAGCACATTGTAACCAACCACAACCTAAATTCAAAACATATAACAATTTTCAAGTGACATTTATACCTTTACAACTAAAGGGAGTTTCAGAATCAATAAATCACCTACACCTTTCACAACTTCTTGAGTTTAATATTACACAAGTACCATAACCTTAGAATGAAAATTTCCATCTAAATTATAATCCCTTAAAAATTCTAAGACTAGACAAATCAAATGTAAAGACCCTTGTTCCTTCCTCAAGGACTAATTCTTCCCTAACTTCTATCTTAAATACAACCCCTCATAACATTGATGAAGAAGATTAAGGACAAATTCTATATAATAAATTATCATTTAAAAATAAACATAATAGAATGACACTAACATCATGATAGTATCCAACAGTTTAGGCAAAGACAATCAACTATCTTGTCAATTAACATTATTCGATTATAAAACAATTATAAAACAAATATTAGTACCCTATTATAAGACAACTATAACATCAAATGTAAAATCCATTAAATCTCTACTGCCATCCCTATGTTTTCAACTTAGTGACCTTATCACCAATTATAAAAATCATTATAGGAAATAATAATCGTACTGCCATGCACATGTTCTTAAAAGAATGCGTTGTTCTAACAATTAAAACAAATAAAAGAAAATTATGATAGGCTGCCATTCCACCCGTTCTTAAATCAATTCACTGTTCTACAACAATTAAAAAATATTGAAGGACAACTATAACATGCAACCATTCCACCTGTTCTCAATTAATTCTCTGTACTAAATCAATTATAAACTATTAAAAGCGACCATATCATGCTACCATGCCATAAATTCTTAAATTTATTCATGTTCTAAAACAATTATAACTTATTAAAAGCAAACAAATTTCTGCCAGTGAGTACATTCCACTATCTTAGGAAGAGAATTTATTTTCAACAGTAACCACCGTAAAAAGGGAACATTGAGTAATTGGGTCAATAGTAATTAATTCAGTTACAGCGGAAAACAAAATTCACCAGGGAGGGAACCGCTGGAAATATCAAAGGTTAATTAAAGGTGGGAAAAGGTAATTAAAGGTGGGAAAAGGAAAAGAAGGCATCGACCATTTCGCTAAGGACGTTGGATAAAACAACACATCCTTTACTTAACCACTGTTCTAAAACAAAAATTTCCAGAAACAAAAAATTACATACATGATAAAATGGAGTCCCCAACCCTAAGAAGAATCAAATCAATCAGGTAGAGAATATCCCATCCCTTCTACCAACCCGTCGCAGGTCCTTGGAACAATTAAATTTGATAAGTGGAGGCAAGCGGGCATGCGAGCATGTGGATTCATTAAAGAAGGAGAAACACAAAAAATGAAATCGCAATCAAGGGAAATATCAATAACAGTCCACCCAAATTACATTATGGAATTTAATAATTAGAGAGTTTAACAGGTGGTTTCTCATGGAGGAACCTTCGATACACCCGCTAAGCAAGAAGGGCACTCACAAAACCGGAGAGGGAGGGCATTGAGGGGCATGCTAGTGGCTTTGAGAAAACAAAATGCAACTGTCAGTCGCAGAGGAGAGCCAGACTAAGATAGAGGGAATGGATTAACTAACATCGAGGAAGGAGGGAAATATGTGCTATAGGAACCTGAGGTTGAGGTTCTAAGAGAACACAATGGCAGTGGTCAAGAAAGACACAAAGGTATGATAGGATGGTCTAGCTACAATGCTAGAGGCGCTCTCAACGTTTCAACACAAATCATAAAGAAAGGTCGAGCTCGGGGTTGGGTGAAGCGAATTAGCAGTGGGCGAAATAAAATTGGCGCAATGGACAAGCTTGAAGCGCTTCCAAAAGATCTTTTTTTTTACAAGCGAATAAACTAATAGGTACAACTGTGGCTGCGCTATAGGAATTAATATTACATGTGGGTTGAATAATTATGGACAGGAATTACCTGCATTAATTAAAATGTGCAACTATTGATGTGCTACAGACTTTGAAAGAACACATCCTCATATTAACAAAATTTCAACAACTCTATTGCGCAAACTTTGAATGAACACAACCACACATTTAACAAAATTTCAACAAGGAATTCTGGAACTAACTCATATTCTACTCATCGATCATACACTATATTGAAGAAGATCCAACATCAAATTTAATAGAAACTTTAAATCCACGGTTACTGAATATTAAATCATATAAACGAACCATTTGCATTAAACTATAGTGAATACTGCAACTAAATCATGGCAAGCTAATCTCAGTAGTATACCATAATCGATGGCGCAGAGTCCTGTACGTCTGTCCCTGTGCTTGAGATCCATCTAGTTCTCGCTTGCCAACTGATGAGACCTCACCAGTACCTCCCAACCAATTCTAGGGGTACTCTTCTTCCCCCTGAGCCCCCCAAGCCGAAAAGGGGCCACACACACAATACCAAAGAATTCTATCTCCCAGCTTGCCTCACAATGTCGAGCTACCACTCGTTACCTGAGCTAGGTATCCCAACTCCCACAAGAGAAATTCAGTCAAGATAAAATTCTGGCAGCGTAACCTTACACAAACTAGACACGATCCATACTCCTCCTCCGCCATACTTTTTATAGAGTTTTCTTAGTGATTAGTTTCGAAAACCCTAATTAGATTATTTTTATTAAATTTAATTAGGATAAACCTCCCCCATACACATGTCACCCGATCCCTTAGTTGCACCAGAAAATCAATTTATTAATTAATTAAATTATTAATTTATTATTAATTATTATGAAAATCAATTTATTATTAATTATTAATTAATTAATTAATTAAGTAACAACCAAATAAATTTAACATTACATTATTTCATAAGCAATTTATTCCATAAACTGAGACAATAACTTCATAACATAATATTGATTTTCATAACAACAACTTCAGTAACTTAGATTTATCAATGAATAATGATTTCATGGCAGAATGAAACAAATACATAATTTAACAATTTACCTGGTTCTGATGCTAATTTTTGTCGCCTGGTTGACTTGTTGTTGCCTTCCTGCTACCTGATGCACAGACCAATACTGCCACAAACAAAATAACTGCCCAAACCTACTGTCCTCCCTGCCAACTAGGAAAACTACCTAGCTCCAATATATCTATGGATATCCTGGCCCCCGTGCCCAAAACCTCCAGCAACCCGGTGCCTCAACTGATCCAAATGCCACAGCCAGAACTCTACTGCTCCGTCCAAATCTCACAGTCCTCCCTGAATCTATCCTCCGTCTCCTCCCGAATGCCCCTCACGTCCACCTCCCTTCCTCCCTTATTCCTCCTTCACTGCCTCATGCCTTTACTCCCTTACCTGCCCTCGTCCCTTTCCCTGATCCTTCCTTTAATGTTTTATCTTCTCGGGATTAACAAGTTATCCCTTGTTGGGTACGTAACCTGTTAATAACATATATTATTAATCTCTTAAATTTATCACTCCTGTCATCAAATGTAATCTGTAGTTAAATTATTAATTAATTAATTGCAATTATAACCTTTAATTAATTGATAACTTAATTAATTAATATCATTAAACCACCTTTGTTTAATTAATACCTTGTTAATACAATTAATCCCCTAATTAATTTTGACTTTGTAATTCTTAAACATTTATCCAACTAGGGTCGTTACACCCACCCACCCTTTAGGAAACTTCATCCCGAAGTTAAGGCATCTTATGGTACAAAGGAAAAGAAACATGGTTCACACATTCGTAACAAGTAACACACATTAACAGTAAGTAAGTCAAGAAATCTCATACATACTAGTGTATATGTACAAGAAATGCATGTGTAGCTAGTACATGCAAATCTCAGGCATGTACTAATAATCAAAACTGTCATCCTTTAGTAATTTATGTATGCA
>SNQJ01S0219824.1:0-15182 GCA_010110895.2 Picea sitchensis
AAGGTGTTGGAGAGGTTTAGAATGCAGAATGCAAAACCAGTTAGTACACCTTCGGCCAGCCATTTCAAATTAACTAAGGAAATGTGTCCCAAGACATAAGAGGAGATAAAATACATGTCCAGGGTCCCATATTCATCAGCAGTTCGCAGCTTGATGTATGCAATGGTTTTCACAAGACCAGATAGTGCACATGCAGTGGGAGTTGTGAGAAGATATATGAACAATCCAGGTAAAGAACATTGGCAGGCAGTAAAGTGGATTCTCAGATACTTGAGAGGTATTGCTAATCATGCATTATGTTTTGGAGGTTCATAAACTGTTCTACAAGGATATGTTGATTCATATATGGCAGGTGATAAAGATAGTAGGAGGAGTACCACAGGGTATGTGTTTACTATAGGTGGAACAATAGTAATATGGATTTCAAAACTGCAAAAGGTTGTTTCACTTTCAATAACATAGGCAAAGTATGTTGCTGCTACAAAGTCTAGTAAAGAGATGATTTGGTTACAGAGGTTTATGGAGGAATTGGGAAAGAAGCAGGAGAATAGCAGGTTGTACTATGATAGTGAGAGTTCCATTCATCTTGCAAAGAAATAAACCTTTCATTCAAAGACTAAGAATATACAGTTGAGATATCACTTCATACGATCGGCCTTGGAAGATGGACATTTGAAGTTGGAAAAGATACACACTAGCCAGAATACTGCAGACATGTTAACAAAGAGAGTAACCAGGGATAAACTGAGTTCCTGCTCAGTTTCAGTTGGTCTTCAAGAATGAAGATGAAGATGAGAAATTTGTCAGGTCCAAGAAGGTTCAGAGTCCAACATATACATCAGTGGTGGAGATGCTGAGATCAGTCTCCAAGTGGGAGATTGTTGGTTGTGGAGCCTGATTATCTTCCTGATTCAGAGGTCTTTTACTTTCAACCGTGTTTATACCCTATGAAGTATTTACACCCCAGAAGTATGTACACTCTTCCATGCGGGGGAGTGCAGAGGGGGGTACCCCCTCTTACCCATCTAAGGAGAGTTTTAAGATATTGGCGTGAGAATTGTAGAACTACCATAATAAGAGAGCCAAGAGCCAAATCTTTGTGGACGTAGCCCAGGAGGGGGTGAACCACGGTAATACCTATGTAATGTGATGAATGCATGAATATCTTTGTCATACTTTTAGTAGTTAAACACTATGTGTAATGAATGAATGAGTTATTATATTGCTTGGTTAATTATTGTTGGGATATCAAGAAAAGAGGCCATGAAGGTTAAAATATAAAAGAGAATAACAGTAGTTTGTAACGCAAGTTATAATAGATGGTTAAGAATACAGATTCCATATCGCATGCCCAATCCTAGGTTGTAAACACCTAAGTCTTACAACCACCCATTTAAATCTATCTCGGGTGAGATTGCACAGTCCATTCTGTGTATTGCGTCCTTCTGGTTTACCAGAAGAGAAGATAGTTTTAGGCTTTGTTGGTACCTTTAAAGATATGAACCCTGGGTCAACAACGTAGGCAGTAGGGAAGAATAGTTCATGTAAGCCAACAAACGGTTATGTTGTTGTGTTAAGAGGAACAAGAGAGGACTGAGTAGATGAGATAGAATGCATGAGAAAAGAATGAGTGAAACCAGAAGACCGTTGAGCCACTATAAGGGAATGCTGAGACCATGAAAGCGCGCGAAAGCAAAAATCGAAGGCTAGTTGAGAACTAAAGAGCTAGAGTTTGCCCAGAAAGACAAGAGAAACCCTAGCATCACACCTTTCAAATATCTGGATAAATACGTGTTTACGGATTTACAAAAATTATTTTTATGTGATTTTCCCCACCTACCACAGGAGTGGATACTAAGGTTTAAAGATAACCACATGATGAATCGGATCCGACAGCTAGATTGGACCCTAGTACAGGTTGAGCAGTTACAACAGGTGAACAAAGCATTCACCCGCGCAACCGACTTTTGGCTTGACAGTATTGTGGCAGGCTTCATCACAGAGTTTGAAGTCGACACAGCGAAGTCATACAATGCATCAAAGAAGGAATTTCTACGTGGACCCCATGGAAGGTACATTTGATCATCGTATACTTCTATTAAAATGTTGTTGTATAACAAAGGGGTAATGACAATGGAATCAGACAGCTAGACTTCCCTGCATGCATGGGGGAAGGGGGGAAGCACTGACATAGAGAGGATATATGGAAGAAGGTGAGGATAAAGGAAATAAGGAGGAGGAATTCTTGGACCCGATCTTGATGGATGAAGACCAACTTAAGTGGATCTTGGCGTCATCAGGAACGACGCGTAGAGGAGTACCCTACCAATATAAGGTGAATACCAAGAATAGAGTCATAACCGTGAGGGAGGGATTGGAAAGAAATGAGGAAGAGGTAGAGGATCTCCGGGCTGTGGAGAAGATTGAGTAAATACTGTGTGCAACCTATGAGAGGAAAACAAGAGGCCCAAGAATGGGAGGATCAGATAGCAATCCTTTCCATATTAATGTCATTGTGGAACCCATAAACCCATGTGCAACCAATACACCAAATAGAACACCACCATTTAGACAACCAAATTTCTTAGGAAGTCCAACAAAAAGAAGTAAATCTACCGCAGGAGCAACAACTGGAGGAGCCAGTTCAGGCAGTACTAGTCAGGTATCGACACCACGCGACAGAGGTAGTAGTTCAATATTTAGAATGGCAGGATACGATCCCACTATCAGATTACCAGAATTTCAAGGAGAAGCAGCAGAAGACATTGAGAAGCATTTGTTCATTTGTGCACAGATTTGGGAGGCAAAACAGATCGCTAATGAATATACCAAACTTGCGCAGCTAGCGATCACGCTAAGAGACTGTGCACTAGACTGGTACATGATTCTACACATGAACAGTTCCCCTAGGATGACAAGGACACTGCCAGACATTAAGAAGCTATTGATTAACGAGTTCTAGAAGCCAAGCTCAGAGGATCTGTACATGAATGAGATGATCGAGATAAGACATAAACCATGCAATTCTATATGGGAGATCGACCAGAGATTTAAGCGACTGAAGGGGAAGTTAAAATACCTTATGACTGAGATGCAACACCGACACCTGTTTGTCAACTCACTACTCCTACACCTAAAATATCCCTTATGACAACATAAGTTTCAGACACAGGCCAAGGTTCTACAAGCAACCTTGCAGCTGGAAGAGAACCAGTACCAACAGACGGACCCAGCTATTGAAGAATTCAAGGAGGATTTGAAGAACCTAACATTTTAGTTGAACCAAAATAAGAACAAGGACAAACGAGAAGTTGTTTGGTGCACCACATGCAGGACGGAAGGACACCACAAGAACGAATGTCCAACATTCATGCAGTATATGGCAACAGGGATGCCAAACCCGCTACCACAGGGAGGATTATGGTGCGAAATATGCAAGAAATTGGGTCATGACCCTTATCACTGCACGATGATGCAGAAGTACTAGACAGTTACAAAGAATTATTATTACACCTTTGGTAAGTCAGTAGGCCATGATGACAAATATTATAGAACTATGGAGCTAATGTGGGAAAGAACATCAGACGCATATAGGGTACAGGCCGAAATGATGACTGGGAAAGAAATGCCACAGTTCAATCAAGCCCCAACTCCACACAACACTGCGCAACAACAGTACTATACTGTGCATCAACCATGCAATAAAACACATCTGCAGTACAACCTGGCGCAACCCCAGTATAATACCGTGCAGTATAATCAGGCACCACAGTACAACACACCAAGAGGGGACCGAGAGGCTATAGAGGAGGAGGAAGAGCCAGAGGATGTTTCAGACATGGCAGAGGACCAGTCACATGTCACAACTATTAGCAACTGGGAGATTACGCATGGGAATGCCCACTGCCGCCAACGACTTGTATGTATTGTCACACATCGGATCACGAGACAGAGGAATGTTTGACACTATTAGTAAAGATCCAGGAAAAGAGGAAATAGAACAACCAAAATGTTCAATGGATTTCATCCAAAGCAAGGGAGGATGGACATAACATCAATGTATTCAATCGCGGAGGAACAAAAACAGGAAACGACGTAGTCCAATAGGAACCCGCACAAAACCAATGGAAAAGAAGAACACTGACCCAAGGAAGCAGTTTTACGCGCCCAAAGAAAAGGAGACTTTTAAGGAATCCAGACAAGAATTTCAGAAGGTGGACACAATGTCGACTTCCATTGCACAACTAGCCCATGAAGCCCTAGAATACGAAATGTCCCCATCATTGGATCATACCAATAGAATGCCACTCAAGGGACAAGTACTATCAAAAAAAAATTTCAATCATGCATAAAAATGTTAAGTGATCCTTCATCTTTGAAAATATTGCAAAACATCCTAGAGAAATGTAGCAGTGAGACAGAACAAAAGCTAGAACCGAAAATTGTCAATCATCTACACACAAGAAGAAGAACAAGTAGGGAATTTAGTTTGAATGCTAACATTGGGGATTTCAATATGGGAGACATCATACTAGACCTAGGATCTTATGTGAATGTGCTACCCAAGAAAGCCTGGCAATACACGGGAGAACCAACATTGGGATACTCAAATGTCCAACTAAAACTAGAAAACCAACATAGGGTCCTACCAATATGGAGACTGAAAGGAGTAATAGTAGATCTTGATGGAGTGCGCACTAAGGAAGACTTTGAATTCATCGAAATAGTAGATGGCACAACACTGTACCTAACACTACTTGCCTTGGACTGGGCATTTGACAACCAGACCATAATCAACTTGAAGACAAGAAAAATAACATTTGAATCCGGAGATTACAGGGTCATAACACCACTAGACCCATCAGAAGGGGAGAGGTTCGTAGAACCCACTTGACTGGACTTAGAGGAGATCGTCTAGTTGTAAAAAACAACTGTGCACGAGGAGGATTACGTAACCCAACTGCAGACGGGGTACTCAGTTGGCGCATCATTACTTCATGTGAAACAGATTCATACATCGGGCTAGAAAACTGGTAGCAGAGACTACATGAAGTATCCACGAGAAGATGTGCAATAATAGAACGCGCAGTATGGTGGATAGGTATAGAAATCAAAGAACCACCCAGTTTCCACGAACTAAATGATTTGGAAACATTCTTGACACAATATGAATATGAAGTATTAGAGAACCAGAGGCTACTATCACTGGACTTAGCACTCAAGGCCACACCCGCAATATGGTGGGGCGCACATAAAGAGACTATCACAAACTGGTGCCAATGTAAGTGGTTACTGCGCATAAGCTTCAGTGCAGAACAGAAAAACAACAAACATCAGAGATATGAAGGACTAGAGACACTAGTGAAACACTTGGAGGAGTGCAAAATGTTGTTGAAAATGTCACCACCAGAGGAATGGCCTCACCACTTAATTCACACTTTAGAGGGCATACCAACGAACTGGTATACAAATTAGGAATTGTACAAATGAACTACAACATGGACGACATTGGAACATAAATTTACCGTCACTTTCTCATTTGAGCATGAGAACCCCAACATAGATGCAACCCTGAAACGGATTAGAGGAGTCATATTCATTTAAGAACCGAAAATAGAACTTATTACTGAAGAGCAATAGCGAAATAAGCAGACAGTCAAGGAAATAATGTCATGTTACCATGTACGGGAGGAAGCACTAGAGGAAGATGATCCGCGTGACATTCAGATTGAAGAAGTAGAAGGCGAAAGAGATCTGAAGGGACCACCCATAGAATCTAAAGGTATTTTCGCATCAATCAATGTAAAGAAACTTAACATCGAAACAATTGAACATACCAAAATGGCCAGCATTGGAGACTACTGGGATACGCCAGTAGTAGAAAGCATCACAGAGTTATTACATGAGTATAGCGACTTGTTTCCTACAACATTTACAGAGATGAAGGGCATATCAGGAGAACTAGGAGAGATGAAGATACCTCTAAGACCTGAAGCGAGACCGATCAGACAACGACCATATACTTAACCATATAGATTGAACCCCATATATAAACAGAAAGTTAAAGAGGTGATCAACCGGATGCTTGAAGCTGGCATAATCGAACCAGTCGAGGAATCAAAATGGATAAGCCCGATGGTCGTACAAGTCAAGAAAGAAGGAAGAGGGATTAGGATATGCGTTGACTTGAGGAAGTTGAATGATGCATGCCTACATGACCCATTCCCTACATCGTTCATGTATGAAGTGTTAGAGAATGTGGGGGGACACAAAGCTTACTCATTCACTGATGGATTCTTAGGCTACCATTAGATTAAGATAACACAGGAGGATAGATACAAGACCATGTTCACGACATAATGGGGATCTTACCAATATATGGTCATGCCATTTGGACTGAAGAATGCACCATAAACATTCTCCAGAGTGGTTATCGCAGCATTTAAAGAATTCATCCATTGGTTTCTTGAAGTATACCTGGATGACTGGATAGTCTATAGTCTATTGAAAAACCATGTGGAAGTTTTATGCTTGATTCTAGAATGATGCAGACAGTGTCACATATCACTAAAAATAAAGAAATGTATATTTGGAACACCGTTTGGGATACTATTGGGCCATATAGTATGGAAACAAGGGCTATTGATCGATCTGGCAAAGATCATAGTCATCGTTAATTTAGCAGCACCAAAAACAGTCCATCAACTACGAGAGATGTTAGGGCACACAACATACTACAGTAAGTTCATCAAAGGATATGCGCAGAGCACAACACCAATGGAGAAACTTCTAAGAAAGGATACAAAGTACCAATGGAACGATGAGTGTCAACACGGTATGGATACCCTGAAGGAAAAGATGGTCACTACACTGATATTAGTATTTCCAGACTGGGGAAAGACATTCCATGTGCATGCAGATGCATCAACGATAACACTTGGAGCTATCTTAGCACATCCAGGAGAAGGAGACTTGGATCACCCGATAGAGTTCACAAGAAGAAAACTATCATACTCAGAACATAATATTTCTTATTTTGGTGTTTATCAGTGGTGGTATACAATCAACTTACACACTAACGAAGATATTTATGTTTGAGATATTTTCTTGCTATACTTTTTGTACCATAGTTTCAATAGCGGGTATGTTACATCTATAACCTAAGTGGAGACCAAGTGGTTCATGGTTCAAAAAAGATGATTCTCGTCTCCATCATCATTTGTTAGGACTCTTCAGAGTCAGTCCTCTAGCTTGGACAAGGAATTATGTTAGTATCCCTAAATCAACGAGAGGGCACATCAAATGGGATAATTTTTTGAATGTATTACCACATTCCCAAGGTTTAGGACCACTTTTCACATGTTAGTAGAATATTTATGTTCAAAATCTGAATTCCATTAGTCATTTATTTAGTACCTCCCGAGGGGTGGGAACTACTATCTAACTCTTCACTGAGGATTCCATCCACAAACTCAAAGTTTATGGTAGATTGATGTTGCTCATCAACATTTAGATATTACATTTATTTTTTCAATTGTTGGTCATATGTATAGAACCAACTTTTGGATTGGTCATATTATGAAAGATATTTTGGAGGCACATGTTCCTCTAAAAATCCTATTAAAACATGTACATAAGAGTTTTTATAAAATAATTTTCTTCATTTTCAATTATAACACAATTTTCTTCATTTTCAATGGACCTTGCTTTAATCTCTTTGAGGGTTATCACTTCCTTGGTACCTCAACACATGTATTATTTACCTACTTATGTATTCATAGAAAAACAGTTCACAACCCAGTATGCATTATATACTCATCATCAATACATTGCCATGCATTATATTATTTGAAAATAAGAATTTAATTTAAGCCAGTGATGAGTCCCTACCATTGCTCCAACGTATTTGCTCAATTGTATCGACATTATTTGATTAAATTAAAATTTGACAATGAGATTTGCGCTCCTGAAATAACGTATTGTTTTTATTTGATTAACATTCAAAAGTTACTTATTTGTGGACCCAAAAAACCAACAACCCAACCACACAAATTTGAATTTTCTTTATTTCTTAAGCTCAACATATTCAATGAACCTGACAGACCTAGCTACAATATGTGAGGATGCATGATTGGATAGATGCTTAATTAAACTAAATTAGTGAAAGTCTGAGGGATGACTAAAAATTATGCAATTTTATTTGGGATTGATATTGAAACAAGGTTGCATGGAAGCATATACTTGCCGTTGTGTAGGAATTCAGAATGGGTAAATGGAAAATGTTGAATGAGGATGCATAATACCAAAATTTGGTTAGCTTTGGAAAATGAAATAATTGATTATCCACCAATAATTAAAAGAATTATATATTTAAAATCTAAGAGATAGGAATTTGCATCATATCATCTTCCTTTCAGCGTATTTGGTACCTCCTTTCATCGTATTTGGTACGTAATTATTCCTTGACAGATTTGGTATGCAATTTATCATCTTCCCTGATGACTTCCACGTTCCAATAGGATACATAACTCTACAACAACTTTTTTATAAAACAATAGTGACTCAGTTTAACATAATCTAAGAGATATGAAATGAGAGATTTGAAATGTGTATTGGCGCACATCCCTTTGGTACATGATAAGTATGTATATGGAAGGTGGCATTGAATGGATTGCAGTCTCCACAAGTGTCGAATTCTTCCTAACATTATTTAACTTTTTTTGTTATGAGGCTCATATGTTAATTGGCGTTCATTCTGCGAATGAACTTCCTAACATAATTAATCATTGTTTTTTTGTTATGAGGCTCATATGTTAATTGGCATTCATTTTTCCAATGAACTTGATATTATGGGTGTTTAATAATCTCGCACTGATCTAAAAGAATCTTAGAATTTGATTATTTCAAGGGAGAGTAATATGATTATGACTAGTTCTTATTTATTTATTTAAATTAATTTTTAAATGCATTTTAGGATATCTTTGACTTTTTAATGTTGTTGTTTATGGATAAATAGGTTTTTTAAATGATACTTTGTCTCATGTGAAGAAGCAACGATTCATGTACCAATAAAGACATTTTGTAAAAATATAATTCAAAATCACGAGTATATCAAAGTACCATGTCTTGATTTCGTATCAATTAAACAATATTCAACAAATAATGATGATGATGATGATGATTAACGTCCACTAAGATTGAATTGGTCTATCATACCTTAAGAGGGTAAGTGATTACTTGTGATTATTTATAAAAAAAATTATGTGCTCGAAAAGCAATAAGAGAAGCTTTCCAAGATCACCATACTTTTATTGAGTTAAGAGGTTAGGAAGGTTGGTAGTATGATAAATATTTTGAAAATGAGATCTAATATGGGTATAGGATGGACAATCTAAGAGAAAGTTATTTTCATATTCAACCTTCTTAGTGTCACAAAGGTGACACACTCTTTCATCCCATGACATTTTAGGAATTGACCAACGCCCAGTTTCACTATGGAGCTCGTGATAATTTGTTCTTATCTTAGCAATGCTTATTTTTTTATTTACACTTGGCAAAACAGATAGATAATTTTGATCTTATAGATTAGGGTTGATTACATATTTATAATACCTTAATTTTTTTTTTCCTCGAACTCTTTATCACACCACATTTTCTCCTTGAATTTTGATTTGACGTTTTTTTTAATAGTATCTTTATTCTACAAAATGGTTTCTTCCATGATTCCCCAATAGCTTAGCCAAGACCGGGCATCTTTATTCCATCCTCTCTTGAGTCGATGGTGGTTATGACTTGATTTTGAAGAAATTTTAGTTAGCCTCTTGTCTTCCATGTTGTTTAACTTGTTCTTATACATTAGGTATCTAGTCATAGCCATGCTCTCAATGGGGGAGAGGCTTGTTTCTAAGAGGAGGATGGGATAGGGCATATTTCCATTAATTTTGAGATTATAGGTTATAAAATTCTTTTGTATTTGCTATATCTTTCTCCAGGATTCACGAGAGATACTATAGTCCCAGACTTCACATCCATAAAGAATAATAGGTGTAACAAGAGTCTTAAAGAGGAGTTTCTTCTTATCCCAACTCCAAAGATCAACTGATTTATAATTGTTTTCAAGCCCATAATAATATTTCCATCCCCCAATAATCCTTTTCTCAATGCTATAATTCCAATTGAGCTTGTGGTGAATATAGATTCTAAGATATTTGTATGAAGTCACTTCCTCCAAGTTGTTGTTGTCATATACAAAGGTATCATAAGGGATCTTATTGGATTTAATAATCATGACCTTAGTATTATCAGTATTAACAGTCATACCCATATTGGAGGAAAAATCCTTGAGGATTCTTAGTTGGTTTTCAAGATCATGGGAACTCCTTATCATAAGAACGATGTCATCAGCATAAATAAGAAGATTGATGACTATACCAGTGAGAGTAGGGTCGACACAACCTTCTTTTTCCAAGCATTCTTCTAACTTGTCAATTTATATGCCAAAAAGGGTAGGGGACAAGGGACAACCTTGTTTGACTTTGATATTGTAGTTAATCTATTTTGACCAGCCCCCAGTGTTTTTAAACTTAGCAATAACTTTCTCATACATCCTTATTGCAACAACTCGCAACTCGAGAGGCACTTTTATCTCTTCCAACCTATTCCAAAGGTTATTCCTAGGAACCATGTCAAAATCTTTTCTAAAGTCAACAAAACAACAAAAAATATTGGTTTTAGTATTGCGGAACTCCTCTGCAATGATCCTAAAGGTAACAAGATGGTCCACAGTTGAATGATATCTCCTAAATCTGGCCTGTCCTTTAGCTCTTTTACCATGACTTTCTAGCCAAAGGCTAATCTTCTTTTCCAAAATAATTCCATAAAGCTTGGCTAAAATTGGGCTAATCATAATGGTCCTATAATTAGAGGGAATGTTTATATCCCCATTTTTAAAAATAGGAACAATGAGGCTTTGCGTCTAGGGTTTAGGGAAGCCCTGCTTGACTACTAAATTGAAGAGCTTGTGTATGTGAGGGATAAGGATTGACCCTTCGATTTTAAAATTTCCAGCTTGGTGGCCTTCAATGTCCTTAGCTTTCCCATTTTCGAGCCGCTTAACCCCAAACTCTATGTCATCTAAAGAAAAAAAAAATCCTTTGTAGGGACAATAGGAATGGTATCCATGGAATTAGGGAACTCGTAAAGACTTTTAAGGTAGGAATTCCAGGTCCTTAAGGGAATCCTATTATTTAATTCCGTCCATTAAGGGAATCCTATTATTATTTTCTTTAAGATTGTGTTTTAGAATTTGGCTCATGAGAACTTAGATCCAACTTGTATAGTTGTGAAAGTTGTTCTTGCCTTTTATTGATATAGTATCTTTTTTTTCCTTTGAATTAGGTCTGTGTACGTATTGATCTTATCAAATTTTAAAGACTCATTGTTAATTCTAATGGATTTCCTAACAATTTACATTCTTTATCATACCAAGGTCGCTCTATTATTCTTGTTATAGACAATTCCTCGAAAGAGAACTTGTTAATAGAAGGAAAGGGTAGTTGTAAAATTATGATAGAGTTCTTCAATGTTGTCCTTATAAATTAGAGGTTTAATTTACTATTTAAACTTTAAGAAAATGTCAATTTTACTTTGTCAAAGTTTAAATTCCTTTGATTATCAAATTTTCTCAATGGTGCTCCTATGCATGGAAAATTTTAGATAGTTAAAGGTTTATGATCACAAAGCTCATGTCATTTAAAAGGTCAAATTTGCTATTTGGTGCCTAAATAATAATCACCCACTCTATGTAAGATTTTGACTCTACATGTGAATGAACCTCTCACTATGATCTTTTGACAAATATACTTTGTGGCATGTAAGTCACATTATAAGCCATCAAATTGAACTATATCAAATCAAATTGTAAATACCTTAATCTCGTTCTATATTCATTTTTTTGTGCATCAAATAATGTATCAGACATGAGGGTTCTTAAACCTAAATCTAATTCCAAAATTGTCATTCGACATTCACTCAAATTTGATTATCTGGTGCTAAAACCAACAAACACACAGACACATGAAAAAGGAAACAAGCAGTCCGTTGGCCTTGGAGACACAACTCTTATTCTATGTTCATTCTTGTCAATGGATATGGTAACATTTTAAGGTTGTCATCACATGGGACTCACAAATCATAATGTTGATTACTTAAAAAACATTGTAAAACACATATGATAACATTACATAAAGTCAAAATAAACATCAAGTAATTCAAATAGATCATAATTATGTCCCATGGTGGACCTGAAATCATTTCGTAGATTTTTAGTTGAATATCCATTGTAAAACTAAGGGGTTGTTATCAATTGATACTCTCTTTTTAATTCTTAAACTTTGTACTATAGGAATCAAAGGACATTGTTTAAAATAAACTAGGTTATTTCTTTCTTAAATATCTAGATAATCAATAGCAGAAACTTCTTTGAACTTTGTTCTTTTTCTCTGTGATGTCACGATCTCTTGAAAGCTTTTCCACGGTTAGATTAGAGGAAGAATCCAAGATCAAACAAAACATACAATTGAACTAAGGACAACCAATCGACAGATCTAGAAATGACTCGCTAGGCATCGATTATAGCTCTTGACATCACAGAGAAAAGGTACCGTTCATTATAGCTCTGCACATAAGTCCTTTTCTATAATTTATACTTGTAATTAACATAGCTCAATGAGAACTCAGTGGTACTAGTACATCACCCAGTAAATCCTTGGAAGCTCCTATTTTATGGTACAAGATAAATATCATTTATAATGATCTTGAACCTGAGATGTATAAAATAATAAAATAAAATAAAATTATTTTTATAATAATAATTTTATAAAATAATTAAATAAGCTTATACATTTTATTATTTTTACTTGTCAAACGAATTGGGTTGGGTTGGTTTCTTTCACAAACGATTGCAAGAAAGGAAAAGAACGACAAATATTCTGGCCACAGAAACAATCTTTTCTTTGTATGCTTTCGATAAATTGTCACGGGACTCCAATATTTGGTGTTTTGGTCTTCAAGTTGCTCATTGAGCGAACACCATTGATGGAAACGATAGTAAA
Source organism: Picea sitchensis (assembly GCA_010110895.2). Taxonomy (NCBI): domain Eukaryota; kingdom Viridiplantae; phylum Streptophyta; class Pinopsida; order Pinales; family Pinaceae; genus Picea; species Picea sitchensis. The sequence continues at coordinate 13,113 of SNQJ01S0219824.1, forward strand.
AGAATTGAATACACACCTCGATGCATAAAATATTTTAATAATGGCCAATGAAATTAAGAAAATCCGACCCAACTTATATTAAGAGTCTAATCTCCATTTCCACGGGAAGGGATTGATTGAGTGTATTTTTCTAATACCCTTATGTATTACGTTTCATCAGTAAAGCAGATTAGACATAGGAAAAATAAAAAGAAAATTTGCACTAGTCTTTGTTTCTATAAATCTCCCATTTCACCAATTTGTAATTGCATTAACGAAAATGAAGGGGAAATGAGAATTGGAATTCAAGGGCAATAAAGGGTGGAAATATGAAGTGGTGGAGTGTATGCAAGTGGCAATATTACGTGCAATGGGCGTTGTGTTGGCCTCCTATGACTTGTGAAAAGTTTTCATAGAATAATGTCTATACATAATCACCCTTTTACAGGGATCCTTTCGATGGGGAGTCTCCAGACCTGGGTATGTAAATATGAAATTGGGTGGGATGCTTAAAGATGTTTTTTTGGGTTGAGTTGTAGGATCGAGCTTTTGTAAGAGGTGTCGTCCCTCTAGCAGACGACATAGATCTTTTACAGTGATCAAATATCTAGATTGGTTGTTGAAAGGATGGATCACTGAACTCAGAACTAGAGAGATCGGTCTCAATGTCGGAACTACAGAGAAGGTACTTACAAACACCCCCATTTCTGCATTAAATTTTTTTCATGATTTTCAGCATCATCAAAATGTCTATTGTTTTCCCCTTTCTATAATTATGTATTGTATTTTTACGAAACTAAGAATTATGATAACTAGAACATAGCAAGAATACATACTCAGATCCCTCAGTGACCCTAATTATGCCCTTTCCTTGATCGATTCCACCTAGGAAGATTGCTTTATAGTGGTAAGTATTTCCGCCTGTCACGCGGGTGACCCGGGTTCGATCCCCGGCAACGGCATTTTATACCTTTTGTTTCATAATAATTTTAATCTATTTATACCTAGAAAATATTATATATGCATTTTAAGTTCTACAGTGGAAAGTTTACTGCGAACCCCAGACTCAGGTTCGATTCCCGGCGATAGCGTTGCTTCTTTTTGGAGATCAAAGCCCAATCTGATTTGGCCTCGACTTCTAAGTTGACTGTGTTTTCAATTACCTGCAAGAAATGGAATCCTCTCCCTTTTATTGGCTTCAAAATAAAAGGTAAATAGGTTTCAGATTTTTGGATAGTTATGGATGACTTAAAAGGTTTTCACTTTGGAGTATTTTATTTTTTTCAAATTATCTAAATTTTTAAAATAATTATTTATTTATTTATGTGCTTAACATATAATTATATATATATTATTATTATAATACATTAATATTATAATTAGTATACCCACGGATGGGGTGCTAGGGCCAACGACCTTGCGCACAAAGGAGGTGCGGAGGAGCCAGCAAGGCAACGAGCCATGTGACCGGCTCGTACCAACAATTGCCGACTCCCTCCCGCATTAATTGGTCTTTACGTCGATCGCAGGGACATTAACTCGGGCTCCTCCGACCTCTATTTCGCCTGTTGCAATGTCTTCTCCGTTTGTTTGCGTTACTATCCCGCGGCTCTGGCCTGGTTCTGATTGCTTTCTCATGGTGCTTGTGACCCCCCACTTTCTTCAGGCCTTCCCCTTTGGTCTGGCAAACCATTCCCACTTACCGTGCCAAACCATGCTGCGACAACGAGGTAGACCGCGAAGGGGTTCTCCCTGGCATCCTCGACGGCCTCGCGCTTCGGCCTCTCCTCTTGGTTCGCCTTCAACTCTCTCCTCGCCGCTCTTGCTGCCGGAGATAACAATTCTCAATTCCTCCACTGCACCTGTCCCTCGCTTCGAGTGCCTAGCCTTAATTGAAACCAGGTCGAGCTCTTCATGGTGCCACCTCACCGCTCCTTCAACCTCCAGGAACTCCATTCCTCCCCTTGCGCAGGGAATTGCTTCCTCAAAATCGCCCACGGGGATGCCATCTCATGTTCGGGCCGCCCGAAACAAGGCGTCGACGTCCTCTAACTCAAAGCCGGATTTGCAGTGGCAAGAAAACTTCACCAT
>SNQJ01S0219825.1:0-15182 GCA_010110895.2 Picea sitchensis
ATGATTAGTTGTGATGTAGTCCAACTGAAGATGCTTCCAAGCATTCTTTTCCCTCTTTCCCAAAGTGAAACAACGAAATCCTCCCAACCAGCTAGGATCCTAGCCGACTTCCTAGCTCCAAGAAACCTTTCAGTTTCTTGGCCCTCTGTTCCCATGACTCCAAGAACAACAAAGCACAAATTCTCAAAGAAAACCATAATAAGAAATATATCTTCCAAAGATCCCTTGACCTCTCAACCTCCTCTATTTATCAAGTTTTTGTTTCCCCTTCCCCAAGTCTCCTCAACGACCCTCATTATTAGCCATCAAACTCCCTTATCTAGATTTTTGAGAAATGTTTAAAATAAAACTAAAATATAAATGACTTGCATAAAACAACAATAAATAAATTACAAAGTATTTGTTCTCATGCTAGCTAATAAATGCAATTTGGAAATTTCCCCCAAAATGAACATGACAACACACCATTCTCATTTAATTCATCATACCAACCATCAATCAAAGTCAAAGAATGTATTCAATGCTTCTAGATATATTTTATTCAATACAATTTACATAGTTATTAAATCATACAATTAAATAGTTAATAATCTAATTTAATAATTAATAAATTAATTAATTATACTAGTGTACATGTGTAGGGCATGTGTGCGTAGCTAGCAGACACAAAGCCTACACATATGCTAATGATAAACAAGCAATGCCTCTAGTGCATAATTCATATATGATCACAATAAGGCATGTAGGGCAACAAATGCATCATTTAGTAATTATAATTAACAAAACTACAATAATTCATCAAAACTTGATCACCACACTTTGAATATAAAAAGGAAATCATAATGAGTGTTTTGGAACCAAGTGAGAAATCAAGAGTGACACATCTAATTCCTAAGCAATAATCTCAACTAACATTGAATCATCCTTCCTTCCTAACCTACTTCCATCTTCCATCCTATCCTTTTCTCTATTGGACTAAGTTGGAGCGTCAACTATATTGACCTAACTCTAGATAGAACCGGTAAGTGGAAGTGTCATGCATCTCGACCAAGCTTCCCTAGTAGGCAACTAGCGGTCGTCATCACACGTCCAGGGGAGCGTGAATTCACACAGTCCTCCCACGACTCCAGGTTTCAGATGATAAATGGTGGGAAATACCTCCACCCCTCCTCATAGAACTAGGGTCAACACCTTACATCAAATCATACTATGCAACTACTGTTCTTAGAGTCACGTCATCAAACAATCACTCTGGGCAAGATGTGTGTCCTGTCAAAACCACACTTACCACAAATCATAACAATATTTCAAATCATGAATTAAATAATAAGTATAACTTATAACATGCACTATCTTCTTGACGTCTATAACATCTAAGTTACCTCAACACTATGGTCGTTTGGCTATCGCATAGCTCATCAACCTATAGGTTAGTTTACTAATAACTCATATCCATGCATATACATCATAATTTCATATAAGAATCCATGTATGTATTGGCGTTCAATTGAAAAATGTATGCCTATTCTTATCATGCCTTGCATCTCTTATGCATTCACAACATAACTTTGAATTAGTATCTGTGTACCTAAATTCCACATTTTAACTTGCATGTTTAAACAAATCAAAGAGCTATCATCATCATGAGCATACAATAGTGAAAATAATATCATGCAACACATAATTAGGTCCAGATGTACATATCTCAAAAATATATCACAATCTAACTGAGTCCAAACAAATGTTAATAATTGAATTACTAATATGAGTAAACAACAATGTTCTATCTTCCTAAGGCCAAGATCTGGGGCATTACAACATCTTCCAACTTGTCACATTGTCTAAGACCAAGAGTAGTGATCCTTGTAAATCAAGTAGAAAACTCTTCTAGGGTTGAAGAAATTCCTCCAAAGCACACTAGGGTTTGACACCCAACATCATGTATTAGGTCAAGCATGTCTCCCAGGTACAAAACGATTGAAATAATCGACTTTGTCTTCACCAAGTGAGTGATCTCACTAAAATTAGCTCTAAAACCATGTTGGAATTTACTAGAATGGCTTGTAATGAAAAATCAAAATTTTCACCTCAACCTTGAGGTTTCTCGAATCTATTTCTTATAAATTGTTAGCCTTAGGGACAAATCTGAAATATAAATTTAGTAGTATACATTTCAATTTTTTCCAACCAAATACGCAAGGAAATCCAAGAAAATAAACGATGAACAATTATACTCCAAGGGAACAATGTTTCCAACCCTTAGGGCATACTTTCCAATATAAAATAGATCTAAAAACAACTTATTAAACAATATTTATTAAAGCCATAAATCTACCCACTTAACTTCTATGTGTTTGTCAAATCACTTGACAAAATCTACTCAATGTTATTTCAAATCAGCATGCATAACTAGGACTAGAAACTACTCAAATATCATGAGAACATAAGCTGAAAATTAGGTATGAAAGTACACAAAGTTTGGAAAGCAAGGAAACTGCTTATATACATAAGATGAAGTTACAAGTACATACCTACAACTTAATATAAGCTAGTACAATTCATGCTCTCTAAACCTTGGCTAGACATCTCCCATAAATAAAAAAACATTGACCACTATCTCCTTCTAGCCAGGAATCATTCCCAACCAAAGATGGTTGCTCCACCAAATATCCACAACAAGCAAGTATACACATTGGAAAATATTCCTTGGCACCTATACTTGCATCTCATAAGTGTACACGAGAAAATAAGATAGTCTCCCTCTATCTTTTGGACATCAAGCATTCTAAGTAATATTAGGCTTCCAAATGCCACAAAACCCTAGTATTGTTCTCTCACAAGCACCACAAGAACAAGTGATCCCTTTGCTCCTCTAGGGTTTATGCCAAATCCTAGCTTCCCTTGCCTTCTTAGGGAGAAACCTAACCCTAGTCTTCTTCTTGAATCAATTCAAGAACCTTAACATTCAATACAAAGAGAGGAAAGTGAAACAAAGAAGAGTGTAACTAGAAGAATCAAGTTTACTTTGACTTTGGCATATCTAATATTGATGCAATCAACAAGATTTATATGATAAATTAAAAGGTCAAGCATATTCCAAAAATGGTATTGAGCCTTGTAAGGGAAACCCTAAAAACACTACTAAATCCCTAATGCATGGAGCAAAAAAGGGTTAATGATTTGGCACCCAAGAAAACAATCTCATGGACCAAACCTTAATTTCAATAATGGATTCAAAGATGAAGAAATTCCATCTATTGATAAAGCTTTTGGTGATGATAATTTTTAATCAAAATCATCAAACACATTCCAACTACATCATGTAAGAAACCTAAAATGGTTACCATTATGATATGTTTGTTGTGAAGGGTAGGGATGGTGTTGACCTTGCAATAGAAATATTTTTTCTTGTCTTTGGCATCCCTATCAATGTATCATGCTCATTAAATTTTGAACAAATGGTTTGTGCCACTAATGATGGACTAGTCGGTTACAAGGCACTTGGTTATGAGAAACTCCAAACTATGTTGGTTGACAAGGAGAGAACATTTCTTAAGAAGGTGATGATGTCATTGGAGGAATATTGGAGTGTATATGGGTTCCATTGTTATGGATGGTTGGATGGATTATTGGAGTTGTCCATTGATAAACATCATTGTCTCTTCCATATTCGGTATAGATTTTCTAAAGGTCCTTGATTGTTCTAGTTAAGAGAAGAACACATTTTTCTTGAAGGACCAATGATGTGAGACCATTGAAGAGATGGGGTGATCCATTGTCATCTAAGTTGTTATTGATGCAACCCCAAATTTTAGTGCATAGGGTTGATGGTCCAAAAAGAGAGTATCAATTAGTGTCTTCATTCTAAATTATTGCTAATTTATATGAATTTCAATTCTTTTTTTTTTTTAAATTCAAATTTGACTATTTTTTTCGATAATTTATAAATGTTGATTTGTGTACTCTTGATGCGACCCAAATATATATTTTTAGCACCACATTTAGTGCATACTTTGAATGATGCACTGGAAGACATTGAAAAACTTAAGTGGGTTTAGATGCTAATTGAAAATGGTTTCAAAATATAGACCTTTATATGTGACCAACACCATTCACAATCCATTTACCATATGCATGCCAAAATGGAGCTTCTTAAACTAGATGATATTGGATTTGCATCTTACTACATTCTTTTTAGGTAGGTTTTGGAGGTAAAGGGGGATTTAGCTTCCATTGTTATCAAGGATATGTGGGATCAGTTGAGGCAATCTATCTTGAATCCAACTTTGGAGTTGAAGATTTTGATTTTAGATGATCATTCTTGGGTAGATGTTAAATTTCTTGATGAATTTGTACAACCAACATTTGATAGGCTCAGTTATGTGAATGCAAACAACCCATGTTTAAGTGAGATTTATGAGAACATTGACTCTTTGTGTGAGAGGATTTAGTCCATTAGAGTTGAGAAAGATCCCAACTTATGGCCACATTTGAAAAAAAATATAAAATGGGTGGTGGAATAGATTGAACACCCCACTTCAAATGACAAGATAAATTAGTCCAAAATGGTATGACCCTATAATAGGAAAGAGGCCTCCTTCCCAAGATAGACAAGTGGTCAAAATTTTTATGAATGTTGTTAAAAAATCATGGTTTTAGAGAAGATGCATCCAACATACATTCTTAGTTTGCCCAATTTTCATGTCGGAGAGGTGTGTTTGTTTTATGTGCTACTTTGAGAGAAAGACATAAGAACAAGGATCTGATTGAGTGGTGGTTGCTTCATGGTGTTTATTCTCCTTGATTGCATGCATTTTCCATATGGTTGTTCTCATAGGGAGTGAGTTATTCCTCTTGTGAGATGAATTAGAGTGCATATTCTTTCATCCATTAGGTGAGAAGAAACTAGTTGGGATCAGAGAAGGACAAAAAATAGTGGACATTAATAATACACTTTGTCTCATTGCTTGGAAAGATCCAGGGAACAATTAGGGTCCTTTCCAAAGATGGGACCAACACATAGAGGGAGCCATATGTGTGGATGAGGTGCCACTACCAAATGACCTTGTCCAAATACCTCTAGTTATCATCATTAAAGAGGAGCTTATGTTGAGAGCGATAATTACCTATAGAGATTGTTGACCGAGGACCTTAGTGATGTTGGTGATGATGAGAATGCAATATAACTAACAAAATTGCCTTGAGGAATCAACTATGTTGTGTTTCAATTCCATTTTATGAAACGCCATTAGGCAATTTTGAATGTAGTATGTACTTGGTTTAATACTCAAGAGTTATTAATGAGACATTGAGAATGATCAAGTTGATTATGTTTATAATCATTGTATGGTTGTTCAATGTTGAATGAGAATTTTGAATCCTAAATGTCGGATTGTCAATTAATGAATAACTGAATGGAAAATGTTTAACTATGAAGTCGAAGTTTGATGATGAATTTCATTTGAAAATGAATAAAAATCGTTAATGATTTTACACAAATTTTAGTTGTGTTTTTTTTTTTCTCCATCAAAAGTGTTTTCCTATACCTACACTTGTACTCCCAATCGTACCTATACCCACTATCCTAACAACTTAGATTTTAAGGGATTGTATATTTCATAGTTTGTCCTTGTAAAACATGAAATCTAACTCTTTCTCGAATCAAAGCCAAATTGGGAAAAATATTGTTAAGGATTTTCTTTGAAGAAAAGAAACACTAAGATTTGCTTGAAATCTTGGATCCATATAAATGAGATATAAGAAATCAAAATTTTCACTATACTTGGTTTTACTTTTTTTTGGGTTAAACACTCTATTTTTGCTTTTTGTTTCTTACTTTTGTTCACTTTTGGTGTTGAACAAGTACCAAATTACCCTTACTTGAATAACTATACACTTAACTATGCTTCCCAAAATCTAGTATCTCCATGCCTTGTTTTATCTTTTGTAAAATGAATGATGCACATTTTGTTGTGTTCCTTTTCTTTCATTCCTTAATCATTCTATTCTTTTCTACAAATAGAATTCTTAATGCACATCACTAGAAGAATGCCACTTGTTTTTTTTTCTTCTTTTGATTTTGAGGCTTATTCATTTTTCTCTCTTTATTAGACATAATGACATTTCAAAATTGTTTGTCCTTTGCCTTCAATTACTTTGTCTTATTTTATAGGGGAATGGCCTTTCCCACTCAAGGCCAGATAAAACTCCCTTTACTACATGGAGTGAGTATCCCTTTATTAGATGGAATTAGATTTTGTTTTAACAACTCCATCATACCATTTTATTTTATAAGCAAAATGACACAATTGTATATGTAGATTGAATGAAGGCTTCTTCATTAAGTGGAACAACTCAATTTCTTCACTAGAAATATTGAGATTTAGAATTTTCTGACAAGTCAATCATTCGATTTTCTTGTGTAGGAAGAATGACACAATTCCTTTATAGGACATAATGAAGGTTTATAATTTTTTTAATTCTTATATTCTCCTAGAATCCAATGTTAAATATTGTGTCTTTTGTCACATTGTCACCATACCTGGTATGTCACCTTACTTCACCTCCACTTGCCATGCAAATCATTTCATTTTATTCAATAAATGGAATGTCATGTCACTCTTTTGTTTCTTCTATAAGCCAAATGGTGCTTCCTTCACTACATCAAATGGAATTCCAATCTTTTCATTAGACAAATGATAATTCTAGACTAAGTGCAATGGGATGTGGGAGCTTCCCATTTCTTGCACTCACCTATAATGGCACATCAACTATCATGCCTCCATTGCCATGTCACTCATTCTATTTTTATATAATAGACATAATTCCATGTCATTCATTCTATTTTTTCTACATATTGAATATCATGCCAACTATTACTCTTCATTCATGACCTATAATTCCAGATTTGTCAAGTTTTTGGTGGACTCCAATTTATTTCACAACAATGTACAAAATTTTCCCAAATAATACCAGAAAGGCCTCAACGTCGAATATTTGTTGTGATAATTCTTCGCACAAAAGGCTTCAACATTTATATGTTTTTTGGTAACATTTTGTAGCATACTTGACTCCCTCTTTTTCTCCTTTGAGGAAACATGGCACTTTTACCTCAACTTTTCACTAAACAACCTTTGTTGCAAAGCTTTAACTTAGATTTAAGCACTAATTTGTGGCGTAATTCTTAGATATAATGTCTTGATGCGAAGACGAAGACCTCAAATGCCACAAGAACCAATGCATTCCCAACCTCCATAGTTGACAAAATGTTGCATAGGAAACATATTAGATTATGCTAATGAGTATATATGTTAGATTCACCATACTAACTTGCTAATTCTTACCATTCAAATATGGTAATTGAAGTACTAATAAAATCACACAAGTAGAAATAATTTAGTATGTTATTATTGAAGAAATAAATTGCAAGTATTTAGATTTAACAATTAACACATCGCATAGATTGCATCACAATTTATTTCTAGAAAATTCAACACACAACAAAAATAACCCTTACCTTTTTAGTTTTCAAATACATTGAAATTATGAGTGATGGATGAAATATTTACCAGCCAGCCATATGCACTCACTACAAAAACCACCCCTAAGATGAGACTATGAACTAACAAGGGAAAGGGTAGTCCACTCACATGCATAATTTACCAACATTTCTCTATACATACCATTCCTCTCAACAACTACACATAAGAAACTTTCTAGTGTTCATGCTAGTGTGGAGAGAGCATGTCAACTCAAAGCATAGATAAAGAATGATAGTTATAGTGATTATCTATGTGGCTTACTATCCTATGTGCTACATATGTATCTGTGTCCAATCTTCTTGTTGGAAAAGAGCCCCTACTCTACACAATCCATGCAATGGGTTATAATGTCATTAAAACATCTTTGTAGCCTTCTCTTATTCTATTTTTCATTGTTATCCCTCCACAAAAGAAGGAAATCAACACAACAAGAAATTGACTCGTCTCAATCTTGCCTACTCAATTCGAGAATCTCAAGTTGATGACCTCAAACCATCACAACCTTATGCGATTATCTCATAAAAATACCACTTGATTTCCCTCTCCAACCAGAGAAACAAAAACATAGGAATGGTCTTCATAGAGAAGACAAATGTTATGATTCAAATTGAGGGGTCTTTTCCCTACGAATATAGGTAATATTTATAATAGAAAGGTAAATGTTCATGAAGGTATGAGGGCCTTACCTTTCTTCTGAAGGTTTATATGTTCAAGTCACCACTCATATTGTGAAAAGAATGATTATATGAGTGTCACATGTCTCCTTTTTGTTTTCCCCTTTCCTCTATAAGTTGTTAATTCATAAGTCATAAGCCCTCCTCTTATCCCTCATGGTCATCTATGTTTACACACATTTGAGTATATCTTTACACACATTTGAGTAATTGTACATCACATGTTCTCTTTACACACACATTTGAGTAATTGTACATCACATGTTCTCTTTTATATTAACATATTTGAGTAATTTTACATCATATAAATTTATGTATTAACTTATAAATAAGTCTTTAGAACATAGCCTATTTGAATTCATTAGTGAGTTATTGGCCTTGGTCTCTCACTATTACATGAACACACACTTCAAGTGGAAAAAATATTTACATCTAGGATACACTTGACTTAAAAGTGATGCAAACATCTTATAATACCCTTGACTTGAAACCCAAACAAAATAAAAATAAATTTTCATCATGTGTCCACATAGATTAAATTTTGAACGAGGGCATCAAAATGAGGTATTACATTTCATCACTTATATTCCCTATAATTACAACGACTTATACATTACTCTGTGAGATGGAGGGATCTCTTAGATTTTAAGCAAGGGGTTATAATTGGTGGAAAAAATAACATTACAAATGTTCACATAGATTCAATTTTGACGGAGGGCATCAAAATGAGATATTACATTCCATCACTTATATTCCTTATAAATAGAACGACCTATACATTACTCTGGGAGATGGAACGATCTTCTAGATTTTAAGCTAAGGGGTTATAATTAGTGGAAAAAATAATATTACAAACGACAATTAGAATGTATTTTTATCAAGAAGCATCTACCTTTGTATTTAGAGTTGAGAAGCTTCTGCCTTTTTCTTTAGAGTCAAACCTTGATTGATTGTTACAGTAGAAAAGGATGGTAAAATGATAATAAAAAACAACACCCATTATAGTAAATCTGGTGGAATGAGCGAGTTTAAAATATTTATGCTAGAATATAGTTATCTATGACACAAACTACTTGCTCCAATTTGTTAGTGAAAGGAAATACATTTGTATATGGAAGGGAGATTTTCATTAATGAAAACCTAATAATTAGAGTGATATCACATTTTTCCAACATAGGTAAGAAGAAATGGGATAAAATACAGAAAGATTTTATGTACCTATGTGAGGATTTTTTTGGTTAAGAAAATCTCGAAGAGTTCGCAAAAAACAAAGGAAGTTTTGTTAAGTATTTGAATCCAAATGGGTAACATGAAAATAAGAACACAAAAGTGAATTCGAGTCGTGAAAATATAGAGAAATATGATATACGGTGAAATGAAGCACACTAATTTGATGGGATTATTTATTATTTAATTTTCAAACTCTAATGAGATGGATATTGTTTCCTCCACCAAAACTCCCACATCTCATAAAATAAAATAAGAAAATTGAATATAATGGAAGGAGAACTTGATAAAAAGGATAATATCCAATAGATTTCAAATGATTTATCGATTTCTCCTAGGGTTAGAAGGAATAAAGTACACCATTTATGAAGGAGAAATAGAATTATTTGAAGTGACTTTTATTATAATAGAAAATGAAAAAATATTGGAATGTGAATAATTGAGGAAAGATATTAATATAAAAAATGTAGGAATATAAGGAGTCTTTGGTAAGTAAGGAAATGAACATGTTAAGTCTATCTCGCAATGGAGTGTACTATTACATGTGGGTACTAAAAAGCATGAGAACTATGAACATACATTGAAAAGATGAAGATGTATTATTAACTTTTTTGGTAATTTTTGGAGAAGATGGAAAATCGTGCGACTTATGAGTTTGGATGTAGATTTCCAAAGGTTGAAATTTTCCCAAATTGAATTTTAATGCAACATTAAAAAAACTTTATTTTTTTGATTAGACGTTTTTCATATCTTAACCTTGTAAATTTTTAGTTTTAAGGCTATTATAAAATAGAGTATAAAATAATAGCGGAAAGAGTACAATATTTTACTTTTTAACAACTCAATCTTCTAGGCAATCTAAGGAGAAAAGATACCAAACTGTCTAGATAAGTTTCAACCCTCTCGGGAAACTTATCTCTTGTAAACCAGATTTGGAAATTCACTTTTACATTGGATATAACATTATTAAAACAACAGATATAGAAACATCAAAACAACACTTAGATTCTTCAATGATAATGCCAAATCACTCAACAAATTGTCCTTTTATTTATGCCAAATCAACAAGAAATATATAGTTGTAAATAATAATACATGAAGAACATATATGAATGAAAATCAAATATGGAAATCCACAAGTTTTGGACAGCTCAAACTTCATTAATATGATTAAGATCAAGTTCATATACATACCATAGCCTTCTATCAAGGCTAGTAAAAACCATTGGCTCTCCAAAACCCTAGCTAGAGAAAACAATGAAAATCCTAGCTCAACCAAGGAGCTCGAACATGCAAGAATCACTCCAAATCCTCCATGGAAAGACATTCAGTTCTCTTGTTATTCTCCACCAAATAAACCCTAGGTTTTTATCACAAAACTCTAATCTCAAACCTCCAAGGGACAAACTATAATTTTAGACTTCCAAGATGCTCCAAGATACTCTAGGAAGATCAAGAAACCTTGACAACTCCAAAAGAGAGAGAGATCAAGTAAAAGTGAAGACCAAGAGAGAGAGAGTGAGAAGACTAATGTGAATTATTCTCGAGTTCACATCTCAACTCAAGAGTGAATATAAGAATGAACACCATGATATATAATGAATGATGTGAGATCTCTCCCCCAATGCTTAGTTGGGGAGGTCACGGGTTCGACTCTCTTGATCCCCTTGGGGTTAGGCCCCATAATCTAGGTCTAGGATTTACCATGTTTACCATCCCCACAAGAGAAAACTCCAGTCATGAGAGAAAACTCCAAATCAAGTCACCCTCTTTCCCTTACATAACTTTTCCTAAGGTTTCCTCATGAACCCTAGTGAATCACTCCAAGAAGTCAAGTACAAAGAGAAGAGTACAATGATGATGAATGAGAATGAATCTTTCATTCCTCTATTCATATGAGAGGTAAGGGATGCCAAAAATACAATGTGAGCCTAAGCCCTTACAAGAAACTTACAATGAGCACTTGTAGGCCAATACAAATGAATCGCTCCACTCCAAAATACATGTGTCATGCTCCAAGGTGATTGTGTACAAAAGGAGGACTCTAAGATGATGTAACTACACAAGGTATGTCCACATATCTCTATCGAAATCCTCCATGGACTCAATCGATCCTCATAAGAAATGTACTCCACTGGGTTAGCTTCTCCCTACAAGAACGCTATTGTAGCCCATACATCCTTGAGCCAACTCCAAGCCCCCAAACAAGAATCCAATACCATGCTATTTAGGGCGTAATTCCCTCCTCTAGGATGCACATTGCTCCCCCTCCCAAGTAGGGTGTTCTCCAAGCAAGCAAGTTAGTTCTCCATGTGGTCACAATGAAGGGTGTCCACCAAATTGTCAAGAGAACTCCAATGCCTAACGTAAGAATACGAAGCCAACACTTAATTGAGGTAAAAAATCATTGAGAAAGATGTCTCCACCTTACAAATCTATTATGGATAATATCCCATGTGCTAATCGATCTTGGACCACCCAGGGGATGAACATACACCATGTACCCTAGATCTCATGAAGCACCCTGAACATGGTTGTTTAAATACTTTTGAAGTAACTTGGAAAAATAAAACCCTTCACATCCTAATGATTACTTGTGACAAGTGAATTAAAATAGGGGGAATGGTGGGCCCCTAACAGGGACTATCATACAACCATTTCAACATGTTTTTTGTTTGCCTTGGGACTAATTTGGTCTTGGAAAAGAGGGTTTTCAAAGGCCAAGACCCTGGGAATCCATCTTGATGGAATACATGTCCAACCTTCCTTCAACTAAGCAGGGAAATGACTATGTTTTTGTGGTTGTTGATCGATTTTCCAAGATGGCGATTTTGGCCGCTTACAAGAAGAGCATCATAGCGGAGGCCACTACCAAGCTCTTCTTCGAACGAGTGTGGGTACATTTTGGGATACCAAAAACCATTGTCTCAGATCAGGACAATGAGTTCCTCAACACATTCTGGTCAAGCCTCTGGTCACGAATGGACACCAAGATCACCAAATCCATGGTCTTCCACCCCCAAACGAATGGCCAAAACCGAGGTCGTCAACAGGATGATCGTGCATATATTTCACATGTACAATTCCAAGAATCTGTGCACATGGGATGAGATTCTTCTCTATGTTCAACACAATTACAACATATCCATACATAGCTCAATCGATGATAGCCCCTTTCAGGTGAGGTTGGGATTCAACCATTGGGTTGCATGGATGTTGCACTACCCCTTGCGTCCACAGAGGAAGATTCATCCCATGCTCAAACCGAAGCTGATAAAGCCACATGGTTCATTGAACGAATCCAACACATCCTCCAATAGGTTCAGGATATTTTTCATAAGTCCAATGCCAAGTACAAGCATCGCCATGATCAACACTGGGTGCCACACAATTTTCTGGTGGGAGATAAAGTTTGGTTGCGTTTGCAGAAAGAACGGCTTACATGACCCCATTGAAAGCTTCATCCACTCCGCTATGGACATTACACCATCACCAAGGTTATGGGTGATAATTCTTTTGAGCTCAACACTCCCCCCTTCCTTGGCTTGCGCCCAATGTTTAATGTGGACCTCCTTCGACCATACTTTCCACCGTTATTGGACACCTCAAAGATAGTAGAAGAGTTGACACCGACAAAACTCAACCCTGATTGCATGGAAAAATCATCCACTGATCAAATCGTGGACCCACGGGTCAAGGGTACTCGCCAATAGAAGCTTCAACTTTATCGTGTTGTCAAAGCAGGGCAACTCCTGCACCAAGGCAAGTGGCTCACTCAGGGCCACATTCAACATAAATTTCCTCATCTGATGGGGGAAATCAATGCAAAAAAGACCATTTATTCCTAATGGGGGAGGATTGATCCAAGTGGATATCAGTGGCCACCAACCTCTTCCAACTAGCTCACATACAATTTTCATCTTGGCAATTTTTTTCTAGCTTTTCAGGTCCTAAACTTCCAGGGTCGTTTTGATGCCCTAAACAACATTTTTTGGGCTCGCCACAGGCACACTGTTGATGAAGTTAGAGTGTGTCTAAAACATGTGTATTCCTTGGATAGACCTTTCCAACGGGCTATTGTGCACCTAAAACGAAGATCGTATGCAAAAGTTACGACCCTGAGAAGTTGATGTACCAACTTTCCCCATCGAGGCCCACATGACTTTTGGTGCTTCATCTCCTAGGGTTAGGTTTTTGGATGTCTATAGTTTTCTGATTACTTCTTGATGCTAAAAATGCCTAGAGGCCTCGTTGTAATGGGCTCAGGCGAATGCGAGTAGCTGTCACATCTCTTCTTAGAGATTAGCTACCACCATTCGAGCAAGATTGTTTCATTTTGCATTTTATAGTTTCAACATATTTATTTATTGGATAGAAGTTAAGTTTCACTGTATCTCTGTTATTGTTCTCTGCATATCTATCTTAATTTTATAGATCCATGTTTCATTGCATATCTATGTTAATGTTATAGATCCATGTTTCATTTCATTCCGCTCATAAATATGGATCAAGGCACATGTCACAAACAATGTCAAAGTTGTCACGTTCACTAGTCTAGTATGCAGCTCGGTTCATCCTTCAAGTTCACCTCGTCCAACTTCTATAAATGACTCAAATCAATAACATGAGAAGGATTTGAAATATAATGATGCAAATAAGACACATGAAAAACATCATGCAGACAAAATGCAAACCTTTTTGAGTTACCACAATAGCCATTTTGTATGTCGACATTTCAAATCAATAACAAGATTCATCATCAAAACAATGAGTCATGGGAAAAGACTGAAAATTTGATTAATTAATAATAGTGATGCAGATAATGATGATGATAATAGAAAATTCATATATTGGCTTAATCTAAATAATCTGGATTTCAAAATATTTAAAAATACTTAATGAAATATAATCTATAACTAATAGTTATGCTAATACTTACTTTTTTTAATTTATTAATCATATATTAAATGTTAAAATACAAAAATCAAGGGATATAATATATAAAAAAAATTGAGAAGAATATTCTAAGTTATAGAAGGAATCTAACCAAACTATATAAAAATAAAATAAAACAAATTCACAATATTAATGCCTAAAGAGCCAACATGTCAATTTGAAGATGCTTCATAATATCTTTTGAAAGCAAATTCTTATAAAACTTAGACAATTATTTTTTTAATTTTATTATATTTTATATATGCTTTATTAATATTTCATTATAATTTATTAAATTACCTTTATTAATATTTCATTATAGTTCATACTAATCTCAATACCATCATCCCTATTCAGGTTATTAGGGTGCTTAATTGTTTTCAAATCCTCTCTAAAACTTCCCGTGTAATAATGATATTCCTTTGAAATGATTTTGGTGTCCTCTAGGCACACATAGTGGTTGATCAAGGGGAGCTATTTCATAATAAACTCGAGACCACCATCCTTATTCAGGTTATTTGGGTGTTTGATTGTTTCCAAATCTTCTCTAAAACGTCCCTTGTAATAGGGATATTCCCTTGAAAGGATTTTGGTGTCCTCTAGGAACACATGGTGCCTAGATTTGAGGGAATGATCCAATAATGTTGAAGTGTGAATATGCTAATTCCTAATGTCTGGCCCATGCTCTTTAATCCTTACATGAAACAAAGACTCAGTTTCTCCAATATAACATTTTCCACACGAGTATGTAACCTTGTGAACACCTTTGTATTGACGATGTTCAATGGTGTCTTCTATGGACCTC
>SNQJ01S0219826.1:0-15182 GCA_010110895.2 Picea sitchensis
TTGACCTTGAAGTGCCTACCTATTAGATAAGGACGCCATTTTTTCAATGCATGTAGTATTGCCATAATTTCCTTCTCATAAATGGGTTTGTGTAAGTCCTTTCCCTTGAGTGGTCAACTTTCAAAATCCAGGGCGTTACCCATGATTTTAGTCAATCTTGATGGTGTATTGATGATGGTGTACTCAGGCTCCTCATAAGAACTTTCTCCTGAGAAAAGTGACATTCATCTCTTCCCAGAACACTTACTTTTGAAGAGAGTTCGCAGGTTGCTAATATCCTAGGGTGCGAGAATGACCCATTCTCACATGTTGCCTTAAGCTAGGGTGCGAACTTCTCGCACTGTGCTACATAGCTAGGGTGCAAAATTGTTCTAAGGCTTGGAAAAAGATGAAGTTTCGATGGTTCTAGAAGGGAATCTTCTAGAAGAATGGTTTGGCATTCGAATGGTTATCCTTTTACTAGTTTCCCTGATATTGTGGGATCATTCTTATCCAAGTAACCATCTCATTCTCTCCTATATATTGATGGGATTCTCATGGAAAAGGTTAAGCAAGATTCATTGGAGAATTGGTGAAAGAATTGTGTGAAGGACCTAGCTTGAACAGGAGCTTGGAGACTCTAGAAAGTCTATCAAGAGGAATTGGATCTTCTTCATACAAGGATAGAGAAAGTGTGTGTGTTGGAGCCAAGAGCCACCGAAAGGAAGCTTGCGACATCAAGGCGATCAGGTTGTATCTTCTACTTTCGATTAATATGATACAGTGGCATGTGATTTTCCCATAAAGTCATTCTCACTTTATTGTGTAATTCCTTGATCATACACATAAGTTGACAGTTGAATATATTTTGCTATCTTCACTTTGGTTGGTTTGTGTTGTCTTGGTCTTGACCTCACGAGAGCACCAGAGCGAAGCGGGAGCAACAGAGACCGTAGGAACCGATACAAAGGTATGTTACTTATTCCTCCCTACTAGTTAATTCAATGGTCAAAACTTGGGGAAAGAGTCATGTCCTGTCATGTTTTGTTCTAGATCTAGGTGGATCTAGGGAGATCTATTAGTGTTCGCACCTACTGATTAGTCCGATAACAAAATTGGCGACTCAATTGGGGAGATAACCCGTTTTCTTTGTGGTTTTTGGTATTTTTCCTTGGCCATTTTCTCTTGCCTTACCTTTCTCCATTCATATCAATCTCTAAGTCTTCAGGATACCCTGATAGACCCTCTGGGTCCAGAGGCCTCTTCAAAATTTTTATCTTTTTCCATAATTTGGCTTAGCTACGGACATTCTCGCACTACACTCCACAGTGGTGTGCGATAATATACTGAGTTCGCACTTTTCTTTTAGGTCCAGTGCGAGGTTCTCGCACTCTGCTCAAAGCTGGCCTGTGAGAATGGCCCATTCTTGCACTTTGTAATATTGTTAGCCTGCGAACCCTCTTTTCAAAATTTTGGATTTGAGTTTTTTTCATTTTCAGCTGCACAGATCAGTATAGGTGCCTGAAAAGAGCTTCTTGGACCATTGGTTGATGTTTTCTTGTCTTTGTTTTTGTACACGAACAGTATTAGGAAATCAAAGGCTCTTCCTGTCACTTTTTCTTGACTTTCGTTTCTTAACTTCTCTCTGCAAAGATATACTCTCTGATTTTGAAATCTGAGTGTGCTTGTTTGGATAAGAACCGGCGATCGGTTGAAAGTTGAGCTTCTTTGTCTTTATCATTTTCTCATTATTTGAAAGATCACTTTTCTCATGCAATTGACAAGACTAGTTTGGTTTGCCTGTTATTTTTGTTTCCATTGAAAGATTGGTTTGGGTTTTTATCTATTGCTTGGTCATTAGTTTTTGGTTTTCTTCTCTCTCACCATCATGGTGTAGGTCCTTTTTGAAAAGTGAACAACGTTTTTCTTTCAAAATCATTTTCGTCTTCGAAAGTATTGAAAATCAATTGTTGAAATTATTGAAAAAGAAACCATAGAGAATTTTTATTTTTGCGTGATTCATTGCAATTGCATTTTAAAGGACATTGTGTATTGTAGTTCAAGTTTGATCCGGAACACTTCTCTTTCCCTCCCATACATAGGATTCATTGAACACAAATTGCTATATTTCATTCTTATCCATGCATCGTTGGGTCAGAGTCTTATACAACATCAGTTTCATCTCCGCTTTCTTTTGAGTAACAATAGCTCTTAATAATACAGCGCAATCGTAAAATTTAACTAGTAACTCTTTTCTAGGGCTCTATTACACCAACATTTAGCTAGGCTAGCGCTTTGGAATAGGAAGAGAGATACACTCTCCAAAGCACAAAACACACAATAGCATCTTGTGTTAAGGATTGTCAACTTCCATTTACAACATCTTGTCCTGGGAAGCCCTTCTCACACAAGGGTCAAACAAGAGGTCGCATTGATATTGACAGAGTTACTCACCCTCCTTTGTTGATATCGGTGTAGAGATTGCACGTATTACTGGGGTCACTCAGAGGTATAACCACAATGATGAGTGGAAGCCTTTTGAGTTGATTTTGGGCTAGATACCCTGCCCTTGCGTGTGGATCGGACTATCGACTGTCCCCCCAGGCTTTATTGTTGCTGGTGGTAACCTTAGCGGCCTATCTTTCTAGGGTATTACACAAGGTGACTGTGAAGGGGAAAGTCTTCATGGTACCTGGAATCGACGTTGGCCAAACTCACTCGAGCTCCTTGGAGGGTATACCCACGATTATGTGTGGGAGCTTGCACTAGGGTGTAAGTCCGTTAAGAAGATCGTCAGTGTAACTTTTACACCCTAGCCCAACCCCTTGTCATCTCGTCGTTGCGATGTTGGATTTCATGACCAACTAGTGACTTCGGAATTAGAAGGTCTTATTTTCTTGGTGTTTCTTCCTAGATTTTTTTACTAGCACATGTTGTTTGTTTACCAAAGTTGACCATACGTTCTTTCTTCGTAAGTTTTTCACTCGTTTACAATATCTCCTCCACGTCGTTCACGTAGAATGCAGGGTTTATCTCCAGAGCATCTGGAAGATTCTCAACCCTTGCCTACAAGTTCACCTGAGCGCTCTCCTCGGTAGAGTGAAGTCCAAGACATTACCACACCGCAAGTGGAACGAACTGACTCTCTAGAACATTTTCGAATTACCAATACTCGAGAGGACTTTCGACTTCACCCCAATTCTGAGCGATCGTTTATGCGACTGAATTCTTCCGGAGATTTAGTTATTGTGTCTTCTAGATCACCGATTGGACCCTTTCCAGGCATAGAAGGCCAAGATCCTTTTTTGTCTACGATAATTTTTCGACGAGACCTTTTTGGTCCAGGCTCACCTGTGATTTCCGAAATCATCTCACCTGTGATTTCCGAAATCTCTAGTCCAGAGACAGTACCATTTACTACTGCCTATTACTTTCCTGGTACGGACGCCCCATGATCTGACCACATCTTGACCATCCCTATCGAAATGGCCCATCACACAGATACTACGAGTGTTCACACTGAGATTATTGTGGTTAGCCAAGCCCCCATCAGCACACTGCTCACGCTCAGTATCACCCCCACACTACCACCCAGATACCGAGCATTGAATGCTTCCATTTCAACTCCTCCGCAAACTCCATCCATCTCTCCTGGTGGTCCCTCTTCTTCTGGGCACTCTCTTCCCGGTTTTATTCTGACACTCCCTTAATTTCCTTTTGGAGGACATTTCCCATCCTCCACTAGCAGTTTTAATCCTAGTGGCACTATTCCGTCATTCACACCAAATTACCAGATTCCCGTCTGTGGACAATTTCACCAAGGTGGTATGACTCAACCCCCTCTCAGCGGCCAAATTCCTATTGGAACACAAATACCAATTGGAACACAACCCCCAATTAGAACTCTTCCCCCAATTGGAACACCACCTNACCCCACCTTATGGACAAAACATACCTCTGTCCTTGGCCCAGTATTGGAATCATCTGACACAACATCCTCCTCAATCGATTGGCGGGAAATAGCTTCTAGATACATTCATTATACCCCCTAATATAGGCCAACCATATCTAGGTACGTCCAATCCCATCTGGGGTTCGAATGCTCAAACTCACGTCCCTGTTCCAGGATACAATCCCATGAGCTACTATCCTCTCCAACCACCACCGAATCTACCTGGGTCTTCACATTATATGCAGACTGCTTATGGTCCTACTAGTTTTCCGACGGGGCTTCCTCCCCAAAGCCACCGGTACCCGTAGGTTAATCGACAGTTACCCGTCTTGGCCACTTTGGATCTGTCGGATTTGTCAAGGATTTTAAATGATCTAATTCGTCACTCTCCCCAATGGCCTGCTATACCAGCTAAAATACCATCGGATATCCCTAAATTCGACGGCAAAGCAGGAGAGGACCCGAACAATCACATCATGACTTTTGACCTCTGGTGTTCATCCAACTCGTTGATGGATGACTCTATTCATTTACGTATTTTTCAACGAACCCTAACAGGTTCTGCTGCGAAGTGGTATATAGAATTACCACGAGGTTTCTTCGTTGAATTCAACACCCTAGTTCTGGCTTTCCTCACACACTACCAGTTACCGATCCATTATGAAATGGGGACAGAGATTTTGAGTTCTTTCAAACAAAACAAAGACACTCATATATCCGATCACATTCATGAGTGGCGACGGAGACAGCGTCTCATTAAACTCGAACTCCCCAATCAGTTGCTGGCAGAGTGGTTCACAAAATCATTTGTGAACGACATTGATCGTGACATCGCCATGGGTGGACTAGTCACGGAAGATCAGGCCATAAGTCGTGCTCAATACCTTGACCTTCTTTACTCACAAATGGGTACTCTTTACGACTTATTACCTGACTTACCTTGTCCTTCCTCTTCCGCCACTTCAACTACTCCAGCTGATTCGCATGCAGGCGAAGGTGTGATTGGCACTTTCTAGGCCCAACCACATTCCACCTCAAGCACCAACCCCAAACTTGCTTCTTCTAATGTTCAAAATGCTCTGTCTCCTGCCCCTCCCACCGGCAAGACTTCTGAGGTCAATGTAGTTCAATCTACCCCAGCTGGTAAAAACAAATCCAAAAAGGGAAGGGGTAAGAATAAGGAGGAAAAAAATACTTCTCAAGCAGAGCCAACCAAAACTACACCTGTTGACGATCGGAATAAGAGCAAACCTCGATACCCTTGTCTTATCTTTGGTGATGATCACTACACGAAGGATTGTCCACGATGCGTCGAGGTCACTAAATTCCTTCAAGGAGCTCCAAAGCCACCTGTTCCAGCCATTTTGTCCCAACCCTTCCCATCTCAACAACAGGCTCAGTTGGTCATTCACGACCAACCTTCATCTTCTACTACATCCTATGTATTGATGTGTACTGGCGATTCAAAGCAGAATGACATTGCACTCACCACTCGAGCCAAAGATTATTCTCCCTCTAAAGAGAAGGTTGATGACCTACCTCCTTCATTGGTACAAACCTCTCTCATGACTCCAACTACCAACGATCCTCTTCATATTGAATGACCAAGCCTCGACACAGTTCTCCAACCCCCCCCAAAGGGCATCATTCGGAAATCGGCCTTCAATCCTCATGCTCGTGCTTCCCAGAACTACAACATTGTTGAAGATTTGGCCCAAGCACCTTCTGCGATGTCAGTCCTCGAAGTCCTTCAAAGTTGTCCCACACAACGGAAGGCACTATTGAAAGCTATTGGTGGAATCGACCCGATGGATACAAATTTAATAATTTTTAACTTGGAAGATCATATTCCAAGGTTACCCCCTCAACTCGCGTTCCAGATCCAAGTGATTGTCTCTGACAAAAACATTTTCCAAACCATTATCGATGCGGGTTCCTTGACGTGTGTCATGTCTCTTACTTTCTGGAAATCCATTGGCTCTCCCTCTTTGAATGAATCCTAGAACACTCTCAAAGCCTTCAATGGCTTTGGTTTTAAGCCCTACGGTGTCCTTCCTTCATTGCCCATCACGTTAGAAGGCAAAATGGTCCAAGTCGAAGTGGAATTCTTTGACACTCCCCTTGATTACAATCTTCTTCTTGGCCGCAGCTGGATCGATTCTATGCGTGTCATTGGGTTGACCCTTTTCCGTGTGGTAAGTTTCCCACATCAATGGAACGTAGTCACAATTGACCAATTAGCCTTCTTTAACTCCGACACCCGTACTGGCAACGTATCGTTCATCGCTAAAACCCCACTGGGTTATGAGAATGTCGGTGTAGGCCTTCTCAAAGACTCTTCGTTAATGGGTACTTTCCCCATTCCAATGCCCGATGTTCCATGCTTGTCCATTGCTTCAATCAACATGATCTCCACCTTGATTCACGACATTCCTGCGTCTCACGACCCATGGATCGTACCTGACCCTGGAGATCATATTCGTTACGGCAACGAAATGTCATTAAGTCTGGTCGAATCCGCCTATCAGTCCATTCAATCGCCAACCCCTTATACCCCCTCTCTTGGTGAGTTATCTCCAGATCCATTACGTGTCATTTTTTCCACAAATGAGATGATCATGTCTTTCATGGAGGACACCCCTTGGGACGATGGACATCATCGTTCCATCCTCTTCCTGGAGCAACATACCCTTGAGAACTACCAACGGATCTCGACCTCATAGACCATTTTCGTCATCTCAACTGTTCCCAAGTCTGCACACAATGTGTTTTCCGAAGGGAACTTAAGAAATATCCCACCCACTATTCCCCTCGACATATCCGTTAAACCTGGGATTGTCGAAAATGTCCATATCGGAGCTTCGTTTTATTCTGAAGAAATCATCACCTACTCATCCCTTTTCAAGGAGTTTCATGACATCTTCGTCTGGAGCTACGAAGAAATGTCGGGTATCGACCCTGACATTGTGATACATGAGATCAAGACATACCTCGACACTAAACCCATCCGGCAACGCCTTCGTCCAGTTCACCCACGTAAAGCGGCTGCTATCAAGCTCGAAGTTGAGAAACTTCTCAAAGCTTGCTTTATTTACCTGGTGGCTCTGAGTGACTGGGTTTCCAATCTTGTCCCGATCGATGAGAAACAAGGCACAATTCATGTATGCGTTGATTATAGGGATACCAACAAAGCTTGTCCCAAAGACAACTTTCCTACCCCCTTCATTGATCAGATTGTCGAAGATTGCACCGGAAGTGAAATCTTCTCTCTGATGGATGGTTTATCCGGGTATAATCAAATCACAATTGTTCCCAAGGATCAACATAAGACTGCTTTTATTTGTCCTTGGGGTACTTTTGCCTATCGAAAACTCCCTTTCGGTCTCAAGAACGCTGGCGCAACTTTCCAACGCGCTATGTATTATGCTTTCCATGATATCAAGCACATCGTTCAACCATATCTAGACGACTTACCCGCTCACTCAATGCGTCGAGTCGATCATCCAACCCACATCCGAGCCATTTTCGTCCGCTATCGGTTCTACCGTATACGTTTGAATCCTCATAAGTGTGTTTTCTGTGTGGAATTCAGTCGACTTCTAGGTTTTATTGTTTCGCGTCAAGGGATCCGAGTGGATCCTTTAAAGGTAGAGGCAATTCTTACTCTCCCTCCTCCTTATACACTTCGCCAGTTACAAAGTTTGCAGGGGAAAGCAAACTTTCTTCGTCATTTTATCCCAAATTACACCGAGATAACTCGTGGATTTACGCGTCTACTAAAAAAGGGGTCTGAGTTCATATGGGATACCATCTCCAATAATTCTTTCGAAGCTTTGAAATTGTCCCTAACACGTGCTCCGCTTCTCTTTCCCCCCGATTACAATTGCGATTATTTACTCTACCTTGCTGCCTCAGACTACACCATTGGTATGGTTCTCGTCCAAGAGGATGATGCTAACGACAAACATGTTATCTACTACTTGATTTGAAGTCTAACACCTACTGAAATCAAGTATTTACATGTCGAAAAACTGGCCTTGGCAGCCGTCCAAGCCGTCCAATGCTTCCAACACTATATCCTCTCGCGCAAGACTACAGTGATTTCTACCTGCAACCCTATGCAACACATTCTCACACGT
The DNA here is from genome assembly GCA_010110895.2 of Picea sitchensis. Classification (NCBI taxonomy): domain Eukaryota; kingdom Viridiplantae; phylum Streptophyta; class Pinopsida; order Pinales; family Pinaceae; genus Picea; species Picea sitchensis. Next base: position 8,071 of record SNQJ01S0219826.1, read on the forward strand.
CAATTTCTAGGGGGGAAAATACTCCAAATGGATCGTGATACTCTAGGAGTTTGACTTGGAATTCGAACACGCCAAGTCTAAGAAGTCCTTAGTGTTTGCTGAGTTGATATGCGACTTTCCCTATTCTGAAACGGAAAATGTAGCAGCTGATTCATTACCCGATGAATCCCTTTTCCTCATCAGCACCAATGATCTTTGGTATGGTGATATCATCATATATCTCCAAACCCAGACTTTCTGGCCAACTTTGTCTATTACTGACTGACGTCAAATACGATACCAAGCTCGTCAATATATTATCCTCAAGGATACTCTTTATCGTCGGGGGATTGACTCCATTTTTTTACGCTGCCTCACATTCGACGAAGCCAAGAGAGCTTTGAATGATTTCCATTCTATAGCCTATGGTGGTCATATGTCTGGGTATGATACTGCCCAGAAGATCTTATGAGAAGGGTATTTTTGGCCTTCTTTATTTAACGACTGCATACTTGCTATTCAAAAATTCCATGCTTGCCAAACCTATAATCAGAATATACGGTCGCATCTGGCTCCTCTTCACCCTGTGGTCTCTTTTGGTCCCTTTGCAAAATGGGGCATCGATTTCATGACATGTCACCCCCACTCGGATGGGGGGCATGGATACATTATTGTAGCCATAGATTACTTTACGAAATGGGCTGAGGCGATTACGACATTTGACAACACTGGAAAGTCCGCAACCTTATTCATTTTTAATCACATCATCGCTCGTTTTAGTGTTCCCCATACTATCATCACTGATCACGGTAGCGACTTTAGAAACTTAATTATGTCCGAACTTACTGAAAAGTTTGGTCTTCACCATGAAAACTCAATGCCCTATTTCCCACAAGCCAACGGCCAAGTTGAAGCAATTAACAAAGTTCTCATAACTATGCTTCGACGAATGATAGGGATTCACAAAACAAGCTGGCACACAATTTTTTTTTCGACATTGTGGTCTTAATGGACATCCGTCAAGTCCGCTACTGGGTGCTACTGGGTTTACACCTTTCCGGTTAGTCTATGGTTTGGCATCCATTCTCCCGATTGAATGCGAGATACCCTCTTTAAAACTAGTTGTTGAACTCCTACCAAACACTTCTACTGAGGAAGAACATTTATTGTATCTTATGCGATTAGACGAAACTCGACGCGATGCTACCCTAGTCTTAGAAACTCAGAAAAAACGTGTCAAGGCCCAATACGACAAACATGTCAAGCCTCACGTTTTCTCCGAAGGAGATCTCATTCTCCTCTATGAACAAGATCGATATATGCTAGGAGATGGAAAATTCGAAGCCATGTGGCGAGGTCCTTATATCGTTAGACAAGTGTTGGAAAAAGGGGCTTACGAGTGTTGGTATCCCTTTGAGTGAACTCAGGAATGGGTTGTACTTGAAGAAGTACCATGCATAAAATCACCTGTTCACGAGTACTTGTATTTTTATTGTATCATACTTATTCTGTGTTACTATATCTTTATTTTGTCGTTACCTGGTCTATTCCCTTATGTGACATTGTGTTTGATTTCCAGATGTCAGAGTCTTTGCTACCCTACATTGGCTTTGTTGATGGCGCTAGTTGTAGTACTCAGAACCTTGCTTCTGCGGCATGGGCAATTTACACCCCTACAAACGAACTTGTCTCCTTACGAGGTGTGTGTCTCGGTCGTGCAACGAACAATAATGCAGAGTATAGTGTCGTTATCAAATTGTTGATTGATGTTATCTCACTCGGAATCTGTCATTTAGTTGTGCGACTCAATTCGCAGCTTGTAGTACTATAGTTAAGTAATGTCTATACTATTCGAAGTCCTACTTTGTTACGAGTGTATTTGCGAATTCGCCTCTTGGAATATTATTTTTATTATATTGAATATCAACATATTCCTAGATGTCTAAATACATTAACTGATGCATTGGCTAACTATGTATTAGACAGACATTTGGATCATTTATAAATCAATCACATCAATTTTCACACTACACAAGATAAACCGGTAGAAGTCGTATGTATATATAATGATCAAAAGAGTTTTTTACAAAAAGTTTTGTCCAAGGACCAAAATGTCAAAATCTGAAGCTCATAGCTTCTACAAAGTGATGTCATGGATGACGTTCACGATAACACACAACTGCCCGGGCAACCCTATGAAGCAGTTGGCCAATGGACTCTGACACTCCTACTGTATGACATTGATAACGTCGTGGAACCTCTCCAAGAGGCATGTCTGGAATATTTGTTATCAAACCCTCTAGGTTTTGTTCCACCACTTCATAATCCTCGGTGTCCCATCATGGCACTAGCACCACCTCTCCTCGTTGTTGAATAAAAGAGGTACCAGGAGGTTGGTAAGGTCCCACATCTGTGTCATCAAAAACGAATTTTGTATTTAGTCTTTGGATGAACATATAAAAAACATTTGCATATGATAAAATTCACAAAAACATTTAAAAAGAAAAAATGTGTACTTCTTACCAAGTTCCCCGCATTGAGCACCCTCGGGCAGGACTAAGTCCGAATCTCCTCGGAAATCCAACCCGGCATAAGCATAATCATCAACCATCAACATCTGTGGTCGCAACCAGTCGAAGAAGGTATCATCATATTTGATAATTGTTCCCTCTACGTGCCGGGCCATGAGCTGACACCATCTCAGCATTCTTGGATCTGTTGGGGCCGGCAAATCCCACTCAACCTACAGCCTCAGTAACGGAACCCTCTCGAGAAAGAAGGACACCAACAAAGACCCATACCCGAATTGCTTTAGGTCGCCTCGCCTACATTTGGTCAACTGTCTTTTCATGTTACGAAGCACTACATCTGTCCGATTAAAAACCCGAGGCTCAGTACACTCTATGGCATACTGAAAGTAGCTCTGAAGAGCCATGTGAGGAGCAGATCTCCTAGCCATATGAGCAATGGTGAACACAATAGTGCGGAGGGTCAAATCCCGCACTCCCCAAATGGCAACTTTCCCTTTGCTCCTCTCTGCCTCTGGAACACAGTGTAAGTGGCAGTACTCACTCATGGGCAGCCCACCACCTCTGCTACTAGTCAGGCTCACGTGGTACCCACGCTGTGACAGTCCTGTCAAGAAGTAAATGTCTTCAATATCCAAGGACAATGTGTGGACCCCTACATGGAATACTTGTTGATCGGGATCCCACATATGCACAAGGTACTCCAATAACCTGACTTGGGCCCTCATGCCTGGGATACGAAAGTACTTTAGAAGACCACAGTTTCACAAAGCGGCAATGGTGGGTGGATGATTTCCGGCCATGGAATTATCTTCTTCGTTCTCCCTTTCGCGCCATTCTAGAACCATTTTGATGGCCAAATACCTGCATAAGAAGCACAAGAAGAAGATTAATAACTCTATTCACAATTTGGTATCTTTTCATTGAGAAATTTTTTAAAAAACTTTTACACTTTGCGGTTCTCGCAGGTGCCCTTTAGGCACAGTGCGAGGTTCTCACAGATGCCTTTGGGCTCACCTGCGAGAATGACCCATTCTCGTAGGTCCCGTGTAGCTCACCTGCGAGAGTGGTTGAGCACAATATTAACCCTCAAAACAAACTCAAAATGGTGGTTTTTGCCAATGAAAATGAAAAATTAAACCATGAAAAAGTAGAGGGCAAAGAGCCTACCTCACTGTCATTGACGGTTCGTCGAATGGATGCTCGTAACTCCCACAAATTGACGCCGAATTTCAAGGGTAAAAGAGGGGGTTTTGGGCTTAAATAGTGGTAAAGTTAAAATGGGCTTAAAGAGTTTTTACCCCTTTATATTCACTTTTACCATGTTATTGAATTTTTATAATTATTTATTTATTAAAACCTAATCCCTAATGCCCTTTTGAGTACAACTTTTGCAAGCGTAACAACTTCGATGTTCATGTACAGGGATGCAGACTTATTTTTTCTTCTTCATCGCATGTTTTGTTTGTTTTTTATGGTTTTTGTATAAAACCTCGAGCTGGGTCTTTGTCCGTTCTCACGCTTGAAAATACATGAGAACGTGATCAAGCATACTTCTATCACTTTTTCGGGCTCAACAAGGTTATACGAAAAAGGAACCCCCCTAGAGTCCTCTTTAAGCTCTTTTCAGACTCTCTAAACATGAAAAGATAGCCGAGCAACCTTGCTATTTTCACGCTTGATAAATTATCTGAAGAAAGCATTTGGTGGGCGATAATTTATTTCTTTTTCAGTCTCATCAGACTATTTTATGAAAAAGGAACTGAGAGAGTTCTCTTTTAAGTGTTTTTCCAGACTCTATAATCATGAAAAACCTTCGAGTTTTCTATATTTCGACTCGTTAAACAAACATCGATAGAACCGTCATGGGACCGAACCACTCCTTCCCAGGGTTCGTTAAACATACTCCGAAGGATAATCTTATATCAACAAGCATATGTTATCCTCCTCAAGCTTGCGTAAAAATAAAGAGGTACTTGCCAGAAATGGTGGGGTAAAATTTGGGAAAGGGATATGTTCTCATCTTCATATTGATTGGCAGTAAGTGTCTCTCTTGAACATGACACCCCATATTCATTATTTGAAGCCAGTTTGGGAAATCCATTTGTCTCTTATTCGATTTGCTATAAGGTCATACCCTGTGTCGTCTCTGAGTCAATGTTGCCAAATCATTGGTCATGTCGTTCATATGTTCAAGAGAAGTTCATCTGAAACCTCTATTGAGTCGGCCATCTGCAGTTGTCCATTCTCTCTGTGTCGACCTTCCCTGTGTCCAGTCCAACTTACATCATGCTCTATTTCACCTTCAAAATGTGTTACTCATTTCGTGTCATTGATGGGTGATACATCAAGGCCCTCCTGTGACGAGTTGTGTTCCGTCGACTTCAGCTCATTATCTGGAATCAAGACTTAGAAATTTTTTGGTAACTTGGAACCTGCATGCCTCAATGGCAGGTTTCCTCGCTTTCAACAGTGGGTTTACATCATTGACCTCTGATCGAAATATTATGTCGGATGTTCGACCTCAACTCATTCATTCACATTCGAAGGATTTTACTAGAGTACCTTGGGAGTCATTGACATTAATGGTGATTTCCCTCGCACTTGTTAATGGTTTCATCTATGACCGGTAATCAAGTGGTTTCTACCATGTTCGACTTCAACACATGTAATCACATGGTTAGATTCATACTTTTGGGTGATGAGATTGAAGACCCTGGATATCATCTATTTTTCCAGATGCGATGGAACATGTATAATTTGTGACACATAGATCCACTTTGTATGTCTCATGGCTATGTCGTCTTAATTTGAATTTTCTCGCATAGATCCACAGTGTATTACTGGTGGCTATGCTATATTTTGACGGCATGGATCCATAGTGTATGATTGGTGGACATGACCTATGTCTACAATGTCATTCGTCTGTGATATGAGTATGGGAATGCCTACCTCAGAATTAATATATATGATATTTTGCAGATGCTTGGTTGTTCACAGGTTTCCGATTAGGTGCGCTCTTGGTTTTCGACACACACGTGCAGTTTACAAAGTCTTTCGGATGTCACTGATTCCGGCCTCATACTTTTGGGGGAAATCTGTTACCCATGATTTTAGTCAATCTTGATGGTGTATTGATGATGGTGTACTCAGGCTCCTCATAAGAACTTTCTCCTGAGAAAAGTGACATTCATCTCTTCCCAGAAAACTTACTTTTGAAGAGAGTTCACAGGTTGCTAATATCCTAGGGTGTGAGAATGACCCATTCTCGCATGCTGCCTTAAGCTAGGGTGCGAACTTCTCGCGTTGTGCTACATAGCTAGGGTGCGAACTTGTTCTAAGGCTTGGAAAAAGATGAATTCTCGATGGTTATAGAAGGGAATCTTCTAGAATAATGGGTTGGCATTCGAATGGTTATCCTTTTACTAGTTTCCCTGATATTGTGGGATCATTCTTATCCAAGTAACCATATCATTCTCTCCTATATATTGATGGAATTCTCATGGAAAAGGTTAAGCAAGATTCATTGCAGAATTGGTGAAAGAATTGTGTGAAGGACCCAGCTTGAACAGGAGCTTGGAGACTCTAGCAAGTCTATCAAGAGGAATTGGATATTCTTCATACAAGGATCGAGCAAGTGTGTGTGTTGGAGCCAAGAGCTGCCGAAAGGAATCTTGCGACATCAAGGTGATCAGGTTGTATCTTCTACTTTCGATTAATATGATACAGCGGCATGTCCTTTTCCCATAAAGTCATTCTCACTTTATTGTGTAATTCCTTGATCATACACATAAGTTGACAGTTGAATATATTTTTCTATCTTCACTTTGGTTGGTTTGTGTTGTCTTGGTCTTGACCTCACGAGAGCACCGGAGCGAAGAGGGAGCAACAAATACCCTAGGAAGTGATACAAAGGTATGTTACTTGTTCCTCCCTACTAGCTAATTCAATGGTCAAAACTTGGGGAAAGAGTCATGTCCTGTCGTGTTTTGTTCTAGATCCAGGTGGATCTAGAGAGATCTGTTAGTGTTTGCACCTACCGATTAGTCTGATAACAAAATTGGCGACTCAACTGGGGAGATAACACGTTTTCTTTGTGGTTTTTGGTATTTTTCCTTGGCCATTTTCTCTTGCCTTACCTTTCTCCATTCATATCAATCTCTGAGTCTTCAGGATACCCTGATAGACCCTCTGGGTCCAGAGGCCTCTTCAAATTTTTTGACTTTTTCCAAAATTTGGCTTAGTTATAGACATTCTCGTACTTCACTCCACAGTGGCCTGCGAGAATATACTAAGTTCACACTATACTTTTAGGTCCAGTGCGAGGTTCTCGCACTCTGCTCAAAGCTGGCCTGCGAGAATGACTCATTCTCACACTGTGTAATATTGTTAGCCTGCGAACCCTCTTTTCAAAATTTTGGATTTGAGTTTTTTGCATTTTCAGATGCCCAGATCAGTATAGGTGCCTGAAAAGAGCTTCTTGGACCATTGGTTGATGTTTTCTTGTCTTCATTTTTGTACACGAACAGTCTTAGGAAATCAAAGGCTCTTCCTGTCACTTTTTCTTGACTTTCGTTTCTTCACTTCTCTCTGCAAAGATATACT
>SNQJ01S0219827.1:0-13129 GCA_010110895.2 Picea sitchensis
CAGTATATATTATTATTTCTGGCCGACTTCTTCTCTTGGAGGCTAATAACCTAATATAAATTATCTTCTTGAGCTAACAAGTCTTCTAGGGTTATTAGCCAACTCATTAGGGTTTCTTCTTGCTTTCCGGAGTATTCTATCTTCTTCAGGTTTACACGTGGAGGTAAATACCTCCCGCAGCTACCATAATATCAACATCCCCTCCATCGAGTTTTGTGTAGTAGACTCGTAGTTCAAGTGAACCCAAGTGCGATGATACATGCTTGATAAATGAAGTGCATATTTTGTTTTGTGCTAGCCTTGACTTTAAATAATTTTTATTAACCTTTCAAGATAGAGATAGATGCTATCAACCTTTTGAGATAGAGATAGATGCTTATGAGCATTCAATTGGAGTAGTCTTGATGCCTTTTGGACACCCTGTTCCTTACGATTCAGATACTTTGAACAATGTAGTTTCAAACTATTATGTATATGAATGGGAGTTGTACACCATTATGCAAGGTATTCAATAATGGAGGAAGCAAAATATATTGGGTCATTATTCATTTTGATCACAGATCTTTGCAGTTTGTGTAGATGTAGAGCAAAATGTGGAGTGTGTTCCAACTTAAGTAATGACATTCCTTCAACAATTTCATTTGGTTATCAAGCATAAACAAGGAACAAGAAATCCTATTCTAGACTACCTCAGTGGTTTGCTAGTCAACACTTTATTGACAATCTTTGATACTCGTGGTCATAATACTTGCAATTAGGTGTAGTTATATGAAGTAGACCCACACTTTTCACAAATCTACTATAACTTCCACTCAAGTAATTTGGTCATAGACTATTACTTGGAGGGTAGAGTGATATATTGCGTTGGACATTTATGCCTACTAAGAGGTGAACAATGATGAAAATTGATTTAGAAAAGCACAATACTTCAAGTCAACAAGTCATTTGGCATCCATTTTTTTTTCCAGTTTTGCGTAAATACTTCTATTGGCAAAATCTTCATGTAGATGTGGAATTCTAGGCATGTGCTTGTATGTCTTGCACCATCACCAAACTAGGCAATTAGAAGCAATGATTGTGCACACCTCTTCTAACCCTTCATAGACCTTGGGAATTTGCCTAATTGGAATTTTGTCACAGGGCTTCTAGTCACCAAGTATTCTTTTGACAACGTGTTTCTCATGGATCGGTTCTAAAAAATGGAAATTCTTGCAACATGTTGCAAATTTATATTGTGCAAGATGCTACAAAGTTGACTTGTATTCCATGTTCCTCGAGGTGTTACTGAACTCAGTTTCGAACATGGTGGATACAAAGCATGAGACATTTATTTCTTTCCATTGATAGAGTGCGACCAAAGGAAGGTGGTTAACAAAATCATCACATATCTATTGCATGTATGTAAAACCATAAACATCCATGTATTTGGGATGATTACCTTGTGTTCATACAACACAACTATAACATAGCTCAACAATTGAAGAAACAAAATATACTAGGTAAGGAGGTCATAACTCATTTTGATAACGAAATATTGCACATCTTTTATGCATGTAAAACCATAAGCATCCATGCACTTGGGATGACCACTTGACAATCATTCAACACAATTGTAACATAGTTCAACAAAACTCTATAGGATCCAATGCTTTTGAGGGTCATCGTGAGTGCAACTAACAACACCAATTGAAGTGTCTTATGTTGCCACAACCTTTGCGTATGAGGGAGTTAACAAAGAAGCCAAGTTCATTAAACAACTTTAGAATGTTCAGTGTCAAGTGCATGCCATCCTTGAGCAAATGTCCACCAAGTGAGCAAAAGGTGCACTAATAGAATTACTGCAGCCATAAAAACATCTACAAATAGCTCAACTTGCATGCACAATCACTAGTTTATGGCATGGCAAATATGTCAATGAATCAAACACAAATAGAAAATTAATTCATAAATTGGTTTTACACATTGCATGATAATACGGGCAACAACTCAACTCCAAATTCTCATTAATGAAGTAAATATATACAACGAAATATGAATCAATCCACTTGAAGCTTTTACAACACAACTATCAATCCACAACCTACCACCAGCTACCATCTAAATTCTCATTAATGAAGTAAATATGTGTTGAGTTTTGGTGTACCTTGGGAAGTGGTCCCCTTGTGGTTTTGGGTTTCTAACCACAAGAGGGAAATACATTGGGACTATGTACCTTGTACTTATGTCTAATTCCACTTTGATTTCACTTAAGTCAAAAAGTTGGAATTTTGTTACTTAAGGCAAAAGTGACATTTTATTCACTAAGTGGATGAATAAAGGGACATAAAGTGAACTTAGGAAACTTAACCCAAAGTGGGTTTCTAAGTGAGATTCTTTTGGGATGATCTCACCCATAGATTAGATGGAGCTTGGAGTGATCTAGGCCGTCCATCTTTAAGTTTCCTTATGGATGGTTCAAGAGGGGCACATAGGGCCAAGAGATGCTCATTTCACTCATTTGTTCACTTGGAGAGTTTGAGAGAGAACAAAGGGATGATAATGGAAGCATTAGGTGCGAAGAGCTTGGGCGCTTCCATCCATGGAGAGTGCTAGGAGGCTTGGAGCATCATCTATTGTGTGAGAGTGTACTTGCTAGTTGGAGGGCACACTTGTGGAGTGGAGGAGGGTGCATGCTTAGCAGGCACTAGCAGTTCTTGTGCTACTTCAGATCTGACAGGTTCATCATTGAGGAGGCACACAACAACTTGTTTGTGTGCAAGGGATTCTTAGTTGGGCAAAGGAGGATCAAGGGCGCATTGTTTCAGTGGATTGAGCATCAAGGAAGGAAGGGCGCACCAGCTTGGGCGCATTCTTTTTGGAACCTTCTAGTAAAGCTTGAGAGGAGCTTGCTACTTGTACATGTTCTATTGTATTGTTTTCCTTGTTGTATTCCATGTTTGATATCACACATATACTTTCATTGTAAACTGGTTTTCCTTGGGGGGGAGGGGGGTGGGTTTATCCAGGGTCATGTTGATAAAAAATACCTGTGTTCTTTTTTCATGTATGCTTAGTGTTTAAATCAGCAGTAGGAGTTTGTTAAGATCCTAGAGGAGTGCTATATGTTTTGAGGTCTGCATGTGCTAACACTTGGTTACTAAAACTACTTGCAAGGGCACCTTAAAAGAGCATATAACCATCAATGGAGGGTAGTTTTCTTGGCAGAAGTAAACATACCTGTTTGCTGTCCTAAAACGCAGCAAAGGACAGATTTGCATAACCGAACCTAGAGCCCAACAAGAGGTCATAAGACATGCCTGTTGGGCAGCCCTCATAGTTCCTCAAAAATCTACAATATGTACAACGAAATATGAATCAATCCACTTGAAGCTTTTGCAACACAACTATCAATCCACAATTTACCACCAGCCACCATCTCATTTACAATCTCAGGGTGGTGTATAAATAATCTACCAAGGGAATGCAAAACAATTTGTTACCAGTCTGTTTATTTCCTAAATTACATGTGTGCAATATTTGGGAAGATATCCTAAATTACATGTGTGCAATATTTGGGAAGATGAAGAGACAGAGCAGAAGACGATCCATTGTGACCGTTGGGCTTCCAAGTGCGACAAAGTGCTCAGATGTCCATTCAGGTGTGTAAGCAGGAAAGAGCATGTGTCAATGTAGCTTAATTATCATCAAGTGCAATTGAACTTGCAAATTACACAACTAGGTTGCCTTATTACCCAGAAATTCCCACCTGCAAAAGCTGAAGGGAGTCTGGAAACACTAGGAAATAAGCACTGTCACCTCGATTATTTCCCTTCACTTCGAAGTTAATGGTTGCTAATTTGAGTGGGGTATCCCTAAATGATCAAGGAGTCCATACTCGGAAAAGGAAATGATCAGTAACACCCAAAATCAATATGAACACTGTTGTCCTAAATAAGTCTGCAACTAAATGTAAATAACAAGAAGCGTAAACGTGTCATAAACGTGGAAAATATGCATAGGAATGGATGCACAATTTTATGATAACAATAGGCATGAACCCCAACACAAGTAGACATTGAAAACACACTAATAAAGCTGCATAACAGGATTTACAGCGGGCTGTAAATTGACTTTTGAAACTGTAAATATACTAATCTAATGGCACATAAAACAAACCAATTTTAATATGGTGCTGTGTATACAACCCAATGGAATTATAACAGAGTTTTGCCTTAATACCAAAAAAACAGGAATAACAAAAAGTTGGGGATGCTTTTTGATTGTAAATGCAATTTAATATGCTGTTATTTTGTTTTGTTTTTTAATATTTGTTGGTGTTTTATGCTTTTTTTATGCATGCAAATAGAAAAAAGTGTATAATTCCTCCTCTTTCTGCATGAAATATGAAAAACCAGCAAGCTAATCTTGCTGTAATCTGAGAGAAAACAACTGAAACAGAAAACCTAAATGCCTGATTAATGTGCCTAGAATAATTAAGATGCACTAATTTTGATAAGATACATACGTTTTCCTTTTAAGTGAGTAATCTAACAACTGCAAGTAAGTTCAATAGTGCCTTAATGGAGTCAAAAATATGAATAGAAGAAAGCACACAGTAAGGAAGATCCAATTCTGACTAAAGTTTTTATCAAAAATGAAATTAAAAGCACGAGTCTATGAAATTATAGAATTTCTTTCATACAAAGAACAAGAGATAGTCACCAAAGAATTTCTTGATTGTCTTTATTACCAAGGGTTATAGGAAGAACAAAGTCCTTTAGGTCCAAACAAGAAAAAATTCTCTAAGTAAAATTTCCTTTAGCGGGATGGGGTAGGTACAATCATGACCAACAAAGAAGTCTCCAACTATTAATAGTTACAATATGCTAGCTCTCAAATTACTCTCAATGAAACAAGAAGTAATGAGAGAGGCCAAGACAACAATTATCAAAACTCTAGTGCTCAATCAATCAGTAAAAAATCTAGACCTTTACCCCTTCAATACTAGTACAATATATAGAGAAATGAGATAATGAGAATATGGATTTGATAGAAATAGAAGAGAGAGTAACAATCTCCAAGAATAGTGCTCATTGTTTGAGAGAAAATAACACATGTACGTAGAAACTACTCATACAAAAGTTTTCCCTCCTTCCATAATAGCCACCCACAAGAAATAATATATTTGTGTATGACTAATTTCTTCTTTTAATGCACTTTTTTTCATACCTATAATAGGCTCCATAAATTTCCTAGGGAGAGAATCCCCTTAAATTAAGTATTAAATTATGGAATAAGCGAGGATAAAAAATAGCATGGTGGGATTAGGGGATAGGCTAATTTTAGGAAGGAGAAACTTTAAACATATAAATTAGCTTCCTTAAATAGGGCACACTCCTTTCTAGTTAAAAATAACAACATAGGCTCATAAAAATAACATGAAAAGCTCCTCTAGGCCAATCGTTCCCTAGGTAATGTCACATGAAAACCTCTAAAGGATTTTAATGTCCCAAAATATCAAGTACACTTCATGTGTGCCCACCAAGACCCTCTTGACCATGCGAAAACATCATCTATCTTTGAAATTTCGTAGTGCTTTGAATGACTTGACATTTAATGTTGACCATGGCGTATCAGGCATCCAAAAGTCCAGTCAAACTACTAAAAATATCATCACCTTGGAATCAATTGAAACTTGAACAATAGAAATTTTTTCCAACTGGATCCTCAAATATGTAATCATCTTGTCATATCAGAGCACTCAAAAACTGCGAAAAATAATGGTTACTCAAAATAGAAATTGCTAAAAATAACAACTTGTTAGATTTGCTTGAAATTTGAAATGCATGCACATATTCCCAAAGGGTATTTAGATTTATGATCAAATCCTGAAAAATATAAGTTTGCAAAAAAACAACCCGATCATACCCTTTAGGGTCTTTGACTTCCCATACTTGTTTTGAATACTGTAGTGAGCCTACGAGTATGGGGCACATGCTTCCATTGAGTCACTTGTTCACTTCTACCTGCGATGTATCCTATTCAAGAAGCTATTCGACTCTCTATCCCTGAGTAACAAAACATGCGACCATGTGCCAAGTCTGAAAGGCACTCCATGAATCGTTATGCCACATCGATAGATCAACCAACCAATCCATCCCATAATATACCCATGAAGAAACAAATATAAGCACTATGATTAGATTTTGAAGAAATCTAATCTAGGTGCTAACAAGGCATGTCACCAGGGCTATGCCATTGAATATTAGCACGATTGTGACATAATGGAAAATTTCCACGTGCATTGATGCTGAACGCTTTTGCACCTCTAAAATAATGACCAAAATGATGTGCCTATACTTAGACCATTTTCCTGGCTGAACTGCTTTCTAGTGTGACTCATCCAATCATGGACTTGGTCCATCTTTGACTTATTTTGAGATCATCGAGTATTAGTAACAACACAATGAACACCATGTTCCTCATAGTTACAAAGTGGGTGACAAAATTTGGTTGTACATCCAAAATGAATGATTTAAAAGACTTAATAAGAAGTTACACCCACTTTGGTATGGTCCCTATGTAAATCTAATAGATTGACGTCGAATTGGATTTATTGCCATACTTGGGTTTGCATCTAGTTTTCAATGTCTATCTGCAAAGACCTTACAATGCACATTTGTTGGAGAAATCTACTCCACAACAAGAGCTTGCAACTAATATTTTTTTTAACAGAAACGGTTATGATTGTATTGATAAAAGATCATCAGCCCTGCCTGAAAAAAGTACATCGAAAAAAAGATCCCAAGTATAGTTTCCGGTTTATCTTACCGGACTTCAAGTTCACTTTCCTATGTTTCCAATTATCCAAGTAAACTGCATTCCATGATTTCTTACATGAATAAATTCGAACAAATTGACGGCCTAATAGTTGACTAAAGGAACTCTTGATTATTTTTTCTTTCCGGATCGACTTCTGGTCATCATTGGTTGTGTTTCTGGTGGTGTCTATTTCCTCTTCTCAACTGTTGTCCAACCTTCTTTGACAGGTAGTGATGTTGTTGTTGATTCAATTATCCCCATATTTTCCTGATCCGGGGGACTTGTTTTCTTTGGGGATGTCAATGCTGCTTCATCTTTATCGTCTTTATCGGCCTCATCTGCCCAACTTGAAGGAGGTGGGGGGCTGAAAAGAATTTTTCTTTCTATTCTTGTATCAAGAGTGTCTGAAGCCTTAATACTTTCTATTCCCGGATCAAGAGAAGTTGAAGCTTTACTCTTCGGATGAGGGACGTTCTTGGAATGATTCGGAGGTGTCTCCTGAGTAGACGTGCCTTTGGAGTCAAGGCTCAGAGGGTCTGGTTCTAAAGAAGATTTTCGAGTGTTTGTAATAATTAGTTGATGATCTTCATTGGAGCCTTCCCACCAGGTTGATTTGCGTTGTTGTTTTCCCGCTTTCCTGTTTCCCTTAGTGCATTGAGATGCTATGTGCCCTGTTTTGAAACAAGCCTTGCAACGCAGTGAGATTCTTTCGTAGTCTAGCTTTTGGGTCCAGGTGTAGTTTTTGCAACCCAAAATAATTTCTGCTGGAAACCCTTTGCTAAAATCCATTTCCATGCAGATTCTAGCATATGAAGTGGCGCTATGAATTCTAGTTTCTTTGCTTGCAAAATAAAACTTTCCTAATGCTGATCCAATATCTCGAAGAGAAGTTTCGCCCCAAAAATGCAAGGGAAGATTCGGGAGTCTGACCCAAACTGGAGCAGAAGAAAGAACGGTAGTCAGAGGATTGAAGCAAGGGGTCCATACCATCATGCACAAACCTGAGTTTCCCCAAAACCAAGGGCAAGTGGCTAGGATCAAATCCCGATCTGCTGCCAGATCAAACTCTGCAATGAAGAAACCCTTCGAGCAGGGGTGAATGAACAAATCTTCCTTGATGAGAGGCTTCCAGTGGGTTGAGATCCAGCCATTGAGATCCACAAGCCGCGGCCAAAGTCCATTGAACCGACAGATTAAAGCATTTTCCCGAAAGTAAACTTCCTCATCTTCAGCTTCCTGGCCCATGAGAAGAGAGATCGCTGGAGCTTCTTTAACTGAGCATGAGACAGATGGGAAGGAGCGAGTTGAGTTTTCTGATTTAATAGCCTCACTGTAGGAAGTTGGGACACTGCCCGAAGGGCCGGGGGCGAGAGGAACTGCGCGTAGCTGATCTGCAAAACCGTGTTGGGCAGAGCCGCCATTGAAGAGGAACCGTGTTGGAGAGGAGCCACACATGGCTGGCTGAGAGGAAGCCACGGTCGTTGAAGAGGGAGCTGCAGCCATTGAAGAGAGAGCAACTGCGGCCAAGAGGCCGAGCTGCAGAGGGGAGGGCGGCTAGGGTTTAACCCTAGCCACGGAGACGCCGTGAAGCGCCCGGAGCATCCATCCCTCTATGTCCACCTAGCTTGCAACTAATATTGATCCAAAGTTCATTGCACCAATAAAATGTGTTTATATTGTGGATAGGAAAACTAAGCATACATCAACAAAGCCATTCATTACTTTGCATTGCCAAAGCCTTGACTCCTTGTAGCCTCAATGAAGGAATTCATTAATAGAGAATTTCAATTTACTCTTATCGACACTAAATCAATTGCAAGTTACAATTATTTTCCCAATTTTTTCAAACTTTCAAAATTTGACACAATATATGATGGGCATGCCCCCTGGACATACCTCCCTTTTCGAGAACAATCTTGTTCAATGCTTCAATAAAAAAAAATTGAATAATCCCCCCCTTGAACTTCAATAATTAATTTTTGATATAAAAATGTTCACCATGTTAATTTCACCAAAAAAAAAACTTTCCATTTTGTTTTAGAGCATCAAAATAATGGTCTTTTGGCAAGGATCCTCATAGCATAAGGACTTTGGGAAAATGAAAATTTTGACAAGCCATAAAGTTTTGTGACATATGAAAATAAGGCCGCAAAGTCTCAACCTCCTCAAATGGGCGATTTGATCCCAAGTTCACATCGCTTCTTGCTTACAATAGAATTTCAATCTGTGTGAGAAGAATTTGTCTGCCCGCAGAAACATAAAAAAACTAAAACTGTAGTCTGTGCTTGAATTTGGTCATTTTGTGTTGTGTGGTTGTCTGCCTGCGAATTAAAATCAAGAAGAGAAAATTTCTGACCATGACAACCATTTCAAGTCCAAGATCGATGCGGGAGCTTCCAAAACCTATCCCCATCAAGCGGGCACCATTCGTAAAAATGGGTATATCATCATTAAGGCCAGGTACTGCAAGAAGGGTTGAAGTATTATGGATGCTAACATGATAGTTCTTAGAAAATGTACATCAGAAATAAAAGCACGGGAAGAGAATTACAAACTTAAGGAAGAATGGATGCAGGGGAAGAAATTTATACCCATCTCATCAGTGCAACTTACTTCAGGCAATTAGACAGCTACAATTCTCTTTTATTAATGCTTGACTTGCAGTTTTGGCATTGACAATAATATGGCTTCCCATCTTTGTCCTTCTTTCTATGGTGGTGATGTGATTGTTGAAAACAAATATGCAGCAATTTGGAAACACTGGCGAAGACACCACCAACAACAATGAAAAATGCATGGCAATTTGGAGGAAGGGGTTCTTCGAGCAACTGGTCCAGTTTATGTTATTGATACCAGTGTCAGAGTTATTTCTTCAAACAACGACTTCATATACACCCTCTCAAACACAAGGTTTTTTCTTATTGAAATCTATGTTTATCATGTGCGATGCTCTGTAACGAATTTGAAGACTATTATCAATGATAGATCTTGCCCATTGTTGGGTAGTAGAATATTTTTCGTGTAGTTTTCTATTGGATCAGTCCTCATAGACTTTAGAGCAATGTGATTTGTTTCTATGTTGTAGTTGGTATGGTGTCGAGCATGCAAGGGGAACAACACAATAACCAATTGCAATCTACAACCATGATGACACCCCTTGGGCATGCGGTTTTCCTTAGCTGAAAACTTGAAGAGGGGGTTGTAATAATGAATGATTTTTTTGAAGATCTTGAAACTTTTTCATGCACATGACATGGCAGGAATTTAAGTCTTCTTTAAGATGTTCCTTTGTTTGATGAAGAAATCTAGGCTTTAGCTTTGGAGTATTCTTTTTCAATGACTCAATACTATGGCGTTCTCATCACCATGATTGTGCTTTATCATCACCATGGCTTGGTTTTGATACCATGTTAACATTTACCAAGTGTTTTAAAACATAATTTTATTAATCAAGAAAAGATCATTACATATTAGGTAAGAGGCAGACATAGTGTATATGTAGCCTCTGTAGCTTTATCTCTACATGCGATGTGTCCTTCACCAACAATTCAAGGATAATAACTATAACAAGGACAATCTATCTCCTAGAAAATACATCACTTCTAGAATAAATTCATTATTATTATTATTCTAGGAAAATTTATATCTAAATAAACTTTAGGATTATTAGGTTAACAAAGGTATTCAACAACATTAAGCTTGAATATTTGATAGGGAATTTCATGCCCTAAATGCCTTATGATATATAACAACTACACTCTTGCTAGATTCAATGAATTATTGTAATTGCATTAATATTCCACAACATTCATATATTGAGAAAAACATGTTTCAACAATGTTTGAATAATTTGTAGTTGCATAAGTTAGGGGATTGAACAATGCATAAATTTTTGTAATTCTTTGGCTCACAACAGACCTAGTCAAAGATACAAAAAATATAGAGGGTGCTCAACGATAAATGAAAACATTAGAAAATTACCATCATTCCAACACCCTCTCTTCAATCTTAGCATTGGAACATGAAGAAGGGTGATACAATACAAAAGAAGAAGTGGGGATACCTGACTCAATAGAGATACAACTGTTATTGAAAATATGAAGGGGAGTGATTATGAGATGACACAACTCAAACACAAGCATGGATAGGTATATGAAGACCCAACCATCATCATAGCATTGCTCAACTCTTGAGGAAATGCCACCATTAAAATTCTCATCATCTGGAGACACATGATATTGATATGGCCATCTAATAAGGAAGTGCTGAAAAGAGGCATAAGTACAAGAGATAAAAGTGAGTGGGCATACCCAACTCAATGTAAAGTTAGCCATATATGGAAGAAGAAAGAGTAGATTCGTGATGGCCCAACTCAATGTAAAGTTAGCCATATATGGAAGAAGAAAGAGTAGATTCGTGATGGTCCAACTCAATACAAAAAATGAACCCAATAAGCTAAAATAACGTTGCTACCAAAATGTTAATTTGCTCGAGGAAATTGTCACTAACATGCTCATCTAATGGAGGAGGGTGGGAAGACATATCCTTTCCATACTACACACTCCCTAGAAGAGTGGTATAATTGAATTTCTCATATAATGAAGGAGTCACTACTACATATTGAAAAAATTGTGATGACTACTTGCGACGAAAGTACCCCTTCGTCGCAAAATTCAAGAGAAAGAGTTCAATTTTTCAATTTTATTATAAATCTAGCTCATATTCATCGCTCTATCGATGAATGCATACGTTCGTTGCTCTTGCAATGAACATGAAGATAGTGGACTATTGTCACTCTTGTGACGAACTTATGCATTCGTTGCAAGAGCGGCGATAACCATTGACCACTACATTATTTGATAAAGTTAATATTGACCATTATACTCTTTGACAAAGTCAACATTGATTTGGTCAACTTTTGTCGCAAGAGATATGATAACCATTGACCGTTACACTATTTGATAAAGTCAACATTGACCGTTATACTCTTTTACAAAGTCAACATTGATTTGGTCAATGTTTGTCGCTATTGCGATGAAAAAATATCTATAAATATTTTACGAGTTAGAGATGTTGCGACAATCTTGCTATAACAACGATGGTTTAAAAAGGGTATTTTTGTGCGGAAGAATGTTGCAGAATATTAGAGGTGGGAAAAAAAGTAAAGCGGGTGAAAAAGGTGATGATAGATGTTATTTCCCTTCCAAAAAATGTTGCCTCATACGTCTCGTAAGAATTTTAATAGGAACAACTACAAAAAATTGTAGGAAATATGGGCACATTGATGACAGATTAAATGAATATCGTCCCATCGTAACTAGCTATAAATTTATTATCTATTTTTATATTGTCAATTTTATATAAAATTATATATATGTATATATATTGTTTGAATGTTTTTTATAGTACACACTAATTTTGCATGATTGTTTGTAATTATAAAGTTAGAGTTGCCCTCTAACTTTCAGCAGAATATTGAACCAAGTAGTAATAGAAATGATGGTGTACAAGCTGAGGAACATGATCAAGCAAATGAGGATCTCATGGAAGACGATGATGAGACAAATCAAATGATCCAAGATTTGGTTTCTCAGCCGGATGAGGATGGGGACAATGATGGTATTTATGATGAACCTATATTAGAAAAGGAAAATAAACAACTTTATGAGGGATCAAGAGAAAATCTTCTCTCCGCTACATTGCTGCTAGTGAACTTAAAGGTTATGAATAATTTGTTGAACACTTGTATGACACAGATCCTAAGGTATGTAATATGTTTCATCTCATATTATACATAAATGTTGGGATTTTTTCTATTTGTTTTTAGTGTTAATTAATGTGTAAAATAAGAATGCAATTTTTACAATTAATATTTTTTACATTAACTAGTTATTTGTTATGTTGTAGATTGTTAGGTGAATTTGTTACCATTGTCAAATATTTTACCTCTCACATATCGAGGTTTGCAAGCCATTATGAAAGACATTGTAATGCACAAGTTTGATTTCCTAATGATCATATTATATATTATGGACAACATGCTTCGAAAACAGAATGCCCACAATGTCTTATCAATAGATATCGAACCAATCAAGTAACAAAAAAGGTGCCTCGAAAGGTTCTTCGTCATATTCCCATAATTCCGCGTTTGCAGCGATTGTTCAGGTGTGAAAGCATAACAAAATTTATGGTTTACCATGCCCGTAACATAAGTGGATATTGTGTTCTTCGAATGCCTGCCGATGGTTATGCATTTAGGGAAATTGAAGAAAAATGGGCAGATTTCAAAGATGAACCTCGTAATGTTAGACTTTCATTGGAAGTTGAC